>QVRM01002755.1:0-37500 GCA_003439945.1 Dermanyssus gallinae
AAAAACGAGCCGGTTTCTACGAGCCGGTGTCTAAGAACGAGCCGGTTTCTAAGAACCGAGCCGGTTGTCTAAAACGAGCCGGTTTCTAAGAAAACGAGCCGGTTTTCTAAGAAACGAGCCGGTGTTGTCTAAGGAACGAGCCCGGTTTCTAAGCGGAACGGAGCCGGTGTCTAAAAACGAGCCGGTTTCTAAGAAAACGAGCCGGTTCTAAGAAACGAGCCGGTTTCTAAGAAACGAGCCGGTTTCTAAGAAACGAGCCGGTGTCTAAGAACGAGCCGGTTTCTAAGGAACGAGCGGCGGTTTCTAAGGGGGAACGAGCCGGTTTCTAAGAAACCAAGCCGGTTCTAAGAACGAGCCGGTTTTCTAAGAACGAGCCGGTTTCTCAAGGAACCGAGCCGGTTTCTTAGGAACGAGCCGGGTTTCTAAGAATACGAGCCGGTTTCTAAGGAACGAGCCGGTTTCTTAGGAACGAGCCGGTGGTTCTGAAGAAACGAGCCGGTTTCTAAGAAACGAGCCGGTTTCTAAGAACGAAGCCGGTTTTCTAAGGAACAAGCCGCGTTTCTAAGAACGAAGCTGTTTCTAAGAAACGAGCCGGTTTCTGAACGAGGCCGGTTTCTAAGAAATTAGACGGTTTCTCAGAATGAGCCGATTTCTAAGGAACGAGCGGTTTCTTAGGGACAACCGGGTTTTTCAGAAATGAGCCGATTTTAGGAACGAGGCCGGTTTTATTAGGAACAAGCCGGTTTTAAGAATGAGCGACGTTTCTAAGAAACGAGCCGGTTTCTCAGAACGAGCGGTTTCTAGGAACGAGCCGGTTTCTAAGAACGAGCCGGTTGTCTAAGAACGAACCGGTTTCTAAGGAACGAGCCGGTTTCTAAGGAACGAGCCGGTTTCTAAGGAACGAGCCGGTTTCTAAGGAACGAGCCGGTTTCTAAGAAACGAGCGGTTTCTAAGAACGAGTAACGAGCCTTCTTAGGAACGAGCCAGTTTCTAAGAAACGAGCCGGTTTTCTAAGAACGAGCCGGTTTCTAAGAAACGAGCCGGTTTCTAAGAAACGAGCCGGTTTTTAAGAAACGAGCAGGTTTCTAAGAAACGAGCTGGTTTCTAAGAAACGAGCCGGTTTTAAGAAACGAGCCGTTTCTAAGAAACGAGCTGGTTTCTAAGAAACGAGCCGGTTTTTAAGAAACGAGCCGGTTTCTTAGGAAACGAGCCGGTTTCTAAGAAACGAGCCGGTTTCTAAGGAACGAGCCGGTTTCTTAGGAACGAGCCGGTTTCTAAGGAACGAGCCGGTTTCTAAGAAACAAGCCGGTTTCTAAGAACGAGCCGGTTTCTAAGAACGAGCTGGTTTCTAAGAACGAGCCGGTTTCTAAGAACGAACCGGTTTCTAAAAAACGAGCCGGTATCTAAGAACGAGCCGGTTTCTAAGAAACGAGCCGGTTTCTAAGAAACGAGCCGGTTTCTTAGGAACGAGCCAGTTTCTAAGAAACGAGCCGGTTTCTAAGAAACGAGCCGGTTTCTTAGGAACGAGCCGGTTTCTAAGAAACGAGCCGGTTTCTAAGAAACGAGCCGGTTTCTAAGAACGAGCCGGTTTCTAAGAAACGAGCCGGTTTCTAAGGAAACGAGCCGGTTTCTAAGAAACGAGCCGGTTCTTAGGAACGAGCCGGTTTCTAAGAAACGAGCCGGTTTTCTAAGAAACGAGCCGGTTTTCTAAGAAACGAGCCGGTTTCTAAGAACGAGCCGGTTTCTAAGAAGCGAGCCGGTTTCTAAGAAACGAGCCGGTGTCTAAGAACGAGCCGGTTTCTAAGGAACGAGCCGGTTTCTAAGGAACGAGTCGGTTTCTAAGGAACGAGCCGGTTTCTAAGAAACAAGCCGGTTTCTAAGAAACGAGCCGGTTTCTAAGAAACGAGCCGGTTGTCTAAGAACGAGCCGGTTTCTAAGAAACGAGCCGGTGTCTAAAAACGAGCCGGTTTCTAAGAAACGAGCCGGTTTCTAAGAAACGAGCCGGTGTCTAAGAACGAGCCGGTTTCTAAGAAACGAGCCGGTGTCTAAAAACGAGCCGGTTTCTAAGAAACGAGCCGGTTTCTAAGAAACGAGCCGGTTTCTAAGAAACGAGCCGGTTTCTAAGAAACGAGCCGGTGTCTAAGAACGAGCCGGTTTCTAAGAAACGAGCCGGTTTCTAAGAAACGAGCCGGTGTCTAAGAACGAGCCGGTTTCTAAGGAACGAGCCGGTTTCTAAGGAACGAGTCGGTTTCTAAGGAACGAGCCGGTTTCTAAGAAACAAGCCGGTTTCTAAGGAACGAGTCGGTTTCTAAGGAACGAGCCGGTTTCTAAGAAACAAGCCGGTTTCTAAGAAACGAGCCGGTTTCTAAGAAACGAGCCGGTGTCTAAGAACGAGCCGGTTTCTAAGAAACGAGCCGGTGTCTAAAAACGAGCCGGTTTCTAAGAAACGAGCCGGTTTCTAAGAAACGAGCCGGTGTCTAAGAACGAGCCGGTTTCTAAGGAACGAGTCGGTTTCTAAGGAACGAGCCGGTTTCTAAGAAACAAGCCGGTTCTAAGAAACGAGCCGGTTTCTAAGAAACGAGCCGGTGTCTAAGAACGAGCCGGTTTCTAAGAAACGAGCCGGTGTCTAAAAACGAGCCGGTTTCTAAGAAACGAGCCGGTTTCTAAGAAACGAGCCGGTGTCTAAGAACGAGCCGGTTTCTAAGAAACGAGCCGGTGTCTAAAAACGAGCCGGTTTCTAAGAAACGAGCCGGTTTCTAAGAAACGAGCCGGTTTCTAAGAAACGAGCCGGTTTCTAAGAAACGAGCCGGTGTCTAAGAACGAGCCGGTTTCTAAGGAACGAGCCGGTTTCTAAGGAACGAGCCGGTTTCTAAGAACGAGCCGGTTTCTAAGAAACGAGCCGGTTTCTAAGAAACGAGCCGGTTTCTAAGGAACGAGCCGGTTTCTAAGAAACAAGCCGGTTTCTAAGAACGAGCCGGTTTCTAAGAACGAGCTGGTTTCTAAGAACGAGCCGGTTTCTAAGAACGAACCGGTTTCTAAAAAACGAGCCGGTATCTAAGAACGAGCCGGTTTCTAAGAAACGAGCCGGTTTCTAAGAAACGAGCCGGTTTCTTAGGAACGAGCCAGTTTCTAAGAAACGAACCGGTTTCTAAGAAACAAGCCGGTTTCTTAGGAACGAGCCGGTTTCTAAGAAACGAGCCGGTTTCTAAGAAACGAGCCGGTTTCTAAGAAACGAGCCGGTTTCTAAGAAACGAGCCGGTTTCTAAGAAACGAGCCGGTTTCTAAGAAATTAGCCGGTTTCTTAGGAATGAGCCGATTTCTAAGGAACGAGCCGATTTCTAAGGAACGAGCCGGTTTCTAAGGAACGAGCCGGTTTCTTAGGAACGAGCCGGTTTCTAAGAAATTAGCCGGTTTCTCAGGAATGAGCCGATTTCTAAGGAACGAGCCGGTTTCTTAGGAACAAGCCGGTTTTTAAGAAATGAGCCGGTTTCTAAGAAACGAGCCGGTTTCTAAGAACGAGCCGGTTTCTAAGGAACGAGCCGGTTTCTAAGAAACGAGCCGGTGTCTAAGAACGAGCCGGTTTCTAAGGAACGAGCCGGTTTCTAAGGAACGAGCCGGTTTCTAAGGAACGAGCCGGTTTCTAAGAAACGAGCCGGTTTCTAAGAAACGAGCCGGTTTCTTAGGAACGAGCCAGTTTCTAAGAAACGAGCCGGTTTCTAAGAACGAGCCGGTTTCTAAGAAACGAGCCGGTTTCTAAGAAACGAGCCGGTTTTTAAGAAACGAGCAGGTTTCTAAGAAACGAGCTGGTTTCTAAGAAACGAGCCGGTTTTTAAGAAACGAGCCGGTTTCTTAGGAACGAGCCGGTTTCTAAGAAACGAGCCGGTTTCTAAGAACGAGCCGGTTTCTAAGAACGAGCCGGTTTCTAAGAAACGAGCCGGTTTCTAAGGAACGAGCCGGTTTCTTAGGAACGAGCCGGTTTCTAAGAAACGAGCCGGTTTCTAAGGAACGAGCCGGTTTCTTAGGAACGAGCCGGTTTCTAAGAAACGAGCCGGTTTCTAAGAAACGAGCCGGTTTCTAAGAAACGAGCCGGTTTCTAAGGAACAAGCCGGTTTCTTAGGAACGAGCCGGTTTCTAAGAAACGAGCCGGTTTCTAAGGAACGAGCCGGTTTCTTAGGAACGAGCCGGTTTCTAAGAAATTAGCCGGTTTCTCAGGAATGAGCCGATTTCTAAGGAACGAGCCGGTTTCTTAGGAACAAGCCGGTTTTTAAGAAATGAGCCGATTTCTAAGGAACGAGCCGGTTTCTTAGGAACAAGCCGGTTTTTAAGAAATGAGCCGGTTTCTAAGAAACGAGCCGGTTTCTAAGAACGAGCCGGTTTCTAAGGAACGAGCCGGTTTCTAAGAAACGAGCCGGTGTCTAAGAACGAACCGGTTTCTAAGGAACGAGCCGGTTTCTAAGGAACGAGCCGGTTTCTAAGGAACGAGCCGGTTTCTAAGGAACGAGCCGGTTTCTAAGAAACGAGCCGGTTTCTAAGAAACGAGCCGGTTTCTTAGGAACGAGCCAGTTTCTAAGAAACGAGCCGGTTTCTAAGAACGAGCCGGTTTCTAAGAAACGAGCCGGTTTCTAAGAAACGAGCCGGTTTTTAAGAAACGAGCAGGTTTCTAAGAAACGAGCTGGTTTCTAAGAAACGAGCCGGTTTTTAAGAAACGAGCCGGTTTCTTAGGAACGAGCCGGTTTCTAAGAAACGAGCCGGTTTCTAAGAACGAGCCGGTTTCTAAGAACGAGCCGGTTTCTAAGAAACGAGCCGGTTTCTAAGGAACGAGCCGGTTTCTTAGGAACGAGCCGGTTTCTAAGAAACGAGCCGGTTTCTAAGAAACGAGCCGGTTTCTAAGGAACGAGCCGGTTTCTAAGGAACAAGCCGGTTTCTTAGGAACGAGCCGGTTTCTAAGAAACGAGCCGGTTTCTAAGGAACGAGCCGGTTTCTAAGGAACAAGCCGGTTTCTTAGGAACGAGCCGGTTTCTAAGAAACGAGCCGGTTTCTAAGGAACGAGCCGGTTTCTTAGGAACGAGCCGGTTTCTAAGAAATTAGCCGGTTTCTCAGGAATGAGCCGATTTCTAAGGAACGAGCCGGTTTCTTAGGAACAAGCCGGTTTTTAAGAAATGAGCCGGTTTCTAAGAAACGAGCCGGTTTCTAAGAACGAGCCGGTTTCTAAGGAACGAGCCGGTTTCTAAGAAACGAGCCGGTGTCTAAGAACGAGCCGGTTTCTAAGGAACGAGCCGGTTTCTAAGGAACGAGCCGGTTTCTAAGGAACGAGCCGGTTTCTAAGAAACTAGCCGGTTTCTAAGAAACGAGCCGGTTTCTTAGGAACGAGCCAGTTTCTAAGAAACGAGCCGGTTTCTAAGAACGAGCCGGTTTCTAAGAAATGAGCCGGTTTCTAAGAAACGAGCCGGTTTTTAAGAAACGAGCAGGTTTCTAAGAAACGAGCCGGTTTCTATAGAAACGAGCTGGTTTCTAAGAAACGAGCCGGTTTTTAAGAAACGAGCCGGTTTCTTAGGAACGAGCCGGTTTCTAAGAAACGAGCCGGTTTCTAAGAACGAGCCGGTTTCTAAGAACGAGCCGGTTTCTAAGAAACGAGCCGGTTTCTAAGGAACGAGCCGGTTTCTAAGGAACGAGCCGGTGTCTAAGAACGAGCCGGTTTCTAAGGAACGAGCGGGTTTCTAAGGAACGAGCCGGTTTTTAAGAAACGAGCCGGTTTCTAAGAAACGAGCCGGTGTCTAAGAACGAGCCGATTTCTAAGAAACGAGCCGGTTTCTAAGAAACGAGCCGATTTCTAAGAAACGAGCCGCTTTTTAAGGAACGAGTCGGTTTCTTAGGAACGAGCCGGTTTCTAAGGAACGAGCCGGTTTCTAAGAAACGAGCCGGTTTCTAAGGAACGAGCCGGTTTTTAAGGAACGAGCCGGTTTCTAAGAAACGAGCCGGTTTCTAAGAAACGAGCCGGTTTCTAAGAACGAGCCGGTTTCTTAGGAACGAGCCAGTTTCTAAGAAACGAGCCGGTTTCTAAGAACGAGCCGGTTTCTAAGAAACGAGCCGGTTTCTAAGAAACGAGCCGGTTTTTAAGAAACGAGCAGGTTTCTAAGAAACGAGCTGGTTTCTAAGAAACGAGCCGGTTTTAAGAAACGAGCCGGTTTCTTAGGAACGAGCCGGTTTCTAAGAAACGAGCCGGTTTCTAAGAACGAGCCGGTTTCTAAGAACGAGCCGGTTTCTAAGAAACGAGCCGGTTTCTAAGGAACGAGCCGGTTTCTTAGGAACGAGCCGGTTTCTAAGAAACGAGCCGGTTTCTAAGAAACGAGCCGGTTTCTAAGGAACGAGCCGGTTTCTAAGGAACAAGCCGGTTTCTTAGGAACGAGCCGGTTTCTAAGAAACGAGCCGGTTTCTAAGGAACGAGCCGGTTTCTTAGGAA
This sequence comes from Dermanyssus gallinae, assembly GCA_003439945.1. Lineage (NCBI taxonomy): Eukaryota > Metazoa > Arthropoda > Arachnida > Mesostigmata > Dermanyssidae > Dermanyssus > Dermanyssus gallinae. The sequence continues at coordinate 6,461 of QVRM01002755.1, forward strand.
CGAGCCGGTTTCTAAGAAATTAGCCGGTTTCTCAGGAATGAGCCGATTTCTAAGGAACGAGCCGGTTTCTTAGGAACAAGCCGGTTTTTAAGAAATGAGCCGGTTTCTAAGAAACGAGCCGGTTTCTAAGAACGAGCCGGTTTCTAAGGAACGAGCCGGTTTCTAAGAAACGAGCCGGTGTCTAAGAACGAGCCGGTTTCTAAGGAACGAGCCGGTTTCTAAGGAACGAGCCGGTTTCTAAGGAACGAGCCGGTTTCTAAGAAACTAGCCGGTTTCTAAGAAACGAGCCGGTTTCTTAGGAACGAGCCAGTTTCTAAGAAACGAGCCGATTTCTAAGAACGAGCCGGTTTCTAAGAAACGAGCCGGTTTCTAAGAAACGAGCCGGTTTTTAAGAAACGAGCAGGTTTCTAAGAAACGAGCCGGTTTCTATAGAAACGAGCTGGTTTCTAAGAAACGAGCCGGTTTTTAAGAAACGAGCCGGTTTCTTAGGAACGAGCCGGTTTCTAAGAAACGAGCCGGTTTCTAAGAACGAGCCGGTTTCTAAGAACGAGCCGGTTTCTAAGAAACGAGCCGGTTTCTAAGGAACGAGCCGGTTTCTAAGTAACGAGCCGGTGTCTAAGAACGAGCCGGTTTCTAAGGAACGAGCGGGTTTCTAAGGAACGAGCCGGTTTTTACGAAACGAGCCGGTGTCTAAGAACGAGCCGGTTTCTAAGAAACGAGCCGGTTTCTAAGAAACGAGCCGATTTCTAAGAAACGAGCCGCTTTTTAAGGAACGAGTCGGTTTCTTAGGAACGAGCCGGTTTCTAAGGAACGAGCCGGTTTTTAAGAAACGAGCCGGTTTCTTAGGAACGAGCCGGTTTCTAAGAAACGAGCCGGTTTCTAAGAACGAGCCGGTTTCTAAGAACGAGCCGGTTTCTAAGAAACGAGCCGGTTTCTAAGGAACGAGCCGGTTTCTTAGGAACGAGCCGGTTTCTAAGAAACGAGCCGGTTTCTAAGAAACGAGCCGGTTTCTAAGGAACGAGCCGGTTTCTAAGGAACAAGCCGGTTTCTTAGGAACGAGCCGGTTTCTAAGAAACGAGCCGGTTTCTAAGGAACGAGCCGGTTTCTTAGGAACGAGCCGGTTTCTAAGAAATTAGCCGGTTTCTCAGGAATGAGCCGATTTCTAAGGAACGAGCCGGTTTCTTAGGAACAAGCCGGTTTTTAAGAAATGAGCCGGTTTCTAAGAAACGAGCCGGTTTCTAAGAACGAGCCGGTTTCTAAGGAACGAGCCGGTTTCTAAGAAACGAGCCGGTGTCTAAGAACGAGCCGGTTTCTAAGGAACGAGCCGGTTTCTAAGGAACGAGCCGGTTTCTAAGGAACGAGCCGGTTTCTAAGAAACTAGCCGGTTTCTAAGAAACGAGCCGGTTTCTTAGGAACGAGCCAGTTTCTAAGAAACGAGCCGATTTCTAAGAACGAGCCGGTTTCTAAGAAACGAGCCGGTTTCTAAGAAACGAGCCGGTTTTTAAGAAACGAGCAGGTTTCTAAGAAACGAGCCGGTTTCTATAGAAACGAGCTGGTTTCTAAGAAACGAGCCGGTTTTTAAGAAACGAGCCGGTTTCTTAGGAACGAGCCGGTTTCTAAGAAACGAGCCGGTTTCTAAGAACGAGCCGGTTTCTAAGAACGAGCCGGTTTCTAAGAAACGAGCCGGTTTCTAAGGAACGAGCCGGTTTCTAAGGAACGAGCCGGTGTCTAAGAACGAGCCGGTTTCTAAGGAACGAGCGGGTTTCTAAGGAACGAGCCGGTTTTTACGAAACGAGCCGGTTTCTAAGAAACGAGCCGGTGTCTAAGAACGAGCCGGTTTCTAAGAAACGAGCCGGTTTCTAAGAAACGAGCCGATTTCTAAGAAACGAGCCGCTTTTTAAGGAACGAGTCGGTTTCTTAGGAACGAGCCGGTTTCTAAGGAACGAGCCGGTTTCTAAGAAACGAGCCGGTGTCTAAGAACGAGCCGGTTTCTAAGAAACGAGCCGGTTTCTAAGAAACGAGCCGGTTTCTAAGGAACGAGCCGGTTTCTAAGAAACAAGCCGGTTTCTAAGAAACGAGCCGGTTTCTAAGAAACGAGCCGGTGTCTAGGAACGAGCCGGTTTCTAAGAAACGAGCCGGTGTCTAAAAACGAGCCGGTTTCTAAGAAACGAGCCGGTTTCTAAGAAACGAGCCGGTGTCTAAGAACGAGCCGGTTTCTAAGAAACGAGCCGGTGTCTAAAAACGAGCCGGTTTCTAAGAAACGAGCCGGTTTATAAGAAACGAACCGGTTTCTAAGAAACGAGCCGGTTTCTAAGAAACGAGCCGGTGTCTAAGAACGAGCCGGTTTCTAAGGAACGAGCCGGTTTCTAAGGAACGAGCCGGTTTCTAAGAAACAAGCCGGTTTCTAAGAACGAGCCGGTTTCTAAGAACGAGCTGGTTTCTAAGAACGAGCCGGTTTCTAAGAACGAACCGGTTTCTAAAAAACGAGCCGGTATCTAAGAAACGAGCCGTTTTCTAAGAAATAAGCTGGTTTCTAAGAAATGAGCCGGTTTCTAAGATACGAACCGGATTCTAAGATACAAGCCGGTTTCTAAGAAACGAGCCGGTTTCTAAGAAACGAGCGGGTTTCTAAGAAGCGAGCCGGTTTCTAAGAAACGAGCGGGTTTCTAAGAAGCGAGCCGGTTTCTAGGAAGCGAGCCGGTTTCTAGAAAGCGAGTCGGTTTCTGAAAAAACGAGCCGGTTTCTAAGAAACGAGCCGGTTTTAGGAACGAGCCGGTTTCTAAGAAACGAGCCGGTTTTAAGAACGAGCCGGTTTTAAGAACGAGCCGGTTATAAGAACGAGCTGGTTCTAAGAACAAGCCGGTTTTATCAACGAGCTGGTTCTAAGAACGAACTGGTTCTAAAAACGAACAGGTTCTAAGAACGAACAGGTTCTAAGAACGAACAGGTTCTAAGAACGAACAGGTTCTAAAAAGGAACTGGTTCTTAGAACAAGCTGGTTCTAAGAACGAGCTAGTTCTAAGAACGAACTGGTTCTAAGAAAACGCGGTTCTAAGTACGACCCGGTTTAAAGAACGGGCTGGTTCCAACAACGAGCTGGTTCATAGAACAAGCTGGTTTTTAAGGATAAATAAGGAAAACGCGGTTCCAAGGACAAGCTAGTTTTTAAGGATAAATAAGGAAAACGCGGTTCCAAGGACAAGCTAGTTTTTAAGGATAAATAAGGAAAACGCAGTTCTAAGGACGAACCGGTTCTAAGCACAAGTAAGGAAAACGCGGTTCTAAGGACGAGCCGGTTTTAAGAACGAGCAGGTTCTAAGGACAAGTGAGGAAACCGCGGTTCTAAAGACGAGCCGATTCTAAGAACGGGCTGGATCTATAAACGAACTGGTTCTAAGAATGAAGTGGTTCTAAAGACAAGCCAATTCTAAGAATCAGTAAGAACCACGGGGTTGTAAAAACGAGCCGGTTCTAAGAACCAGTGAGGAGAACGCGGTTCTTGAAACGAGCCTGTTCTATAAACCAGTGAGAAAAACGCGGTTCTTAGAACGAGCCGGTTCTAAGGACAAGTAAAAAAACGCGGTTGTAAGGACGAGCCGGTTCTAAAAACCAGTGAGGAGAACGTGGTTGTTAGGACAAACCGGTTCTAAGAACCAGTGAGGAGAACGCGGATCTTAGGACGAGCCGGTTCTAGGGACAAGTGAGAAAAACGCGGTTCTGTAGACGAGCCAGGTGTAAGAACAAGCTAGTTCCAAGAGCAAGTGAGGAAAACGCGGTTCTAAGGACATGCGGATTCTAAGAACGAGCTGGTTATAAAAACCAGCTGGTTCTAAGAACAAATCGGTTCTGAAGACAAACCGGTTTTAAGGACAAGAAAGGAAAACGTGGTTCTAAGGACAAGTAAGGCACGCAGTTCTAAGGACGAACCGGTTCTAAGAACGAGCTAGTTCTAAGAACGAGCTGGTTTTGAGAACGAGCTGGCTTTAAAACCGAGCTGGTTTTATAGACAAGTGAGGAAAACGCGGTTCTAAGGACGAGCCGGTTCTAAAAACGAACTGGTTCTAAGAATGAGCTGGATCTAAGAACGACCTGGTTCTAAGGACAAGTGAGGAAAACGCGGTTTTAGGGACGACCCGGTTTAAAGAACGGGCTGGTTCTAAGAACGAGCTGGTTCTAAGGACAATCCGGTTTTAAGGGTATGAAAGGATAAGTAAGGAAAACGCGGTTCTAAAGACAAACCGGTTCTAAACACAAGTAAGGAAAACGCGGTTTTAAGGACGAGCCGGTTCTAAGAACGATCTGGTTCTAAGGACAAGTAAGGAAAACGCGGTTCTAAAGACGAGCCGGTTCTAAGAACGAGCTGGTTCTAAGGACAAGTGAGGAAAACGCGATTCTAAGGACGAGTCAATTCTAAGACGGGCTGGTTCTAAGAACAAACTGGTTCTAAGGGCAAGCCGGTTCGTAGAAGCAGTGAAAAGAACGCGGCTGTGAGGACGAGCCGGTTCAATAAACAAGTCAGGAGAACACGATTCTTAGAACGAGCCGGTTCTAAGGACAAGTAAGAAAAACGCGGTTGTAAGAACGAACCGGTTCTAAGAACCAATGAGGAGAACGCGGTTGTAAGGACGAGCCAGTTCTAAAATCGAGCCGGTTTTAAGAACAAGTAAGGAAAACGCAGTTCTAAGGACGAACCGGTTCTAAGGACGAGCCGGTTGTAAGAACGAGCTGGTTCTAAGATCGAACTGGTTCTCAGAACGAGCTGGTTCTAAAAACGAGCTGTACAAGTATTCAAGGCAAGCCAGTTTTAAGGATAAGTAAGAAAAACGCAGTTCTAAGAACAAGCCGGTTCTTAAAACAAGTGAGGAATATATATATATATATATATGTATATATATATATATATATATATATATATATATATAGATATATATATATATATAAATATAGATATATATATACTTATAGTAATTTCTTAATGGGCGATCGAGCACGATTCACTATCGTTGTCGGCGAACAGTGCGAGCATACGAATGTATTTTAAGCGTCGTTTAAGTTAATCGAAATCATAAAAAGTATATGAAATTTCGGTTTAATCATAAAGTGCGGCTTATTTTATAAAGTAGACTAAACCTGCTGTCTACACTCTGTCCACTGCAGACTTCCAGTTGAATTACGTCAGGTGTGGAGTGGCGGCGCCAGCGGCAGCATGGATGGTCATTTCCCCACCACTGCGATAGCGTGAGACCACCTGCAACTTTGCAGAGGAAGTCAAAGAGGAAGGGAGGAGGGAAGAAGGCAGGAGAAGTTGGGGGGAGACTTTTACATCATCGTCTCTACCGGGGGTTGTTAGGACAAACCGGTTCTAAGAACCAGTGAGGAGAACGCGGATCTTAGGACGAGCCGGTTCTAGGGACAAGTGAGAAAAACGCGGTTCTGTAGACGAGCCAGGTGTAAGAACAAGCTAGTTCCAAGAGCAAGTGAGGAAAACGCGGTTCTAAGGACATGCGGATTCTAAGAACGAGCTGGTTATAAAAACCAGCTGGTTCTAAGAACAAATCGGTTCTGAAGACAAACGGGTTTTAAGGACAAGAAAGGAAAACGTGGTTCTAAGGACAAGTAAGGCACGCAGTTCTAAGGACGAACCGGTTCTAAGAACGAGCTAGTTCTAAGAACGAGCTGGTTCTGAGAACGAGCTGGCTTTAAAACCGAGCTGGTTTTATAGACAAGTGAGGAAAACGCGGTTCTAAGGACGAGCCGGTTCTAAAAACGAACTGGTTCTAAGAACGAGCTGGATCTAAGAACGACCTGGTTTTAAGGACAAGTGAGGAAAACGCGGTTTTAGGGACGACCCGGTTTAAAGAACGGGCTGGTTCTAAGAACGAGCTGGTTCTAAGGACAATCCGGTTTTAAGGGTATGAAAGGATAAGTAAGGAAAACGCGGTTCTAAAGACAAACCGGTTCTAAACACAAGTAAGGAAAACACGGTTTTAAGGACGAGCCGGTTCTAAGAACGATCTGGTTCTAAGGACAAGTAAGGAAAACGCGGTTCTAAAGACGAGCCGGTTCTAAGAACGAGCTGGTTCTAAGGACAAGTGAGGAAAACGCGATTCTAAGGACGAGTCGATTCTAAGACGGGCTGGTTCTAAGAACAAACTGGTTCTAAGGGCAAGCCGGTTCGTAGAAGCAGTGAAAAGAACGCGGCTGTGAGGACGAGCCGGTTCAATAAACAAGTCAGGAGAACACGATTCTTACGAGCTGTACAAGTATTCAAGGCAAGCCAGTTTTAAAGATAAGTAAGAAAAACGCAGTTCTAAGAACAAGCCGGTTCTTAAAACAAGTGAGGAATATATATATATATATATATATATATAAAGTGTGTTGCAAAAAATTAGCAACTCATGTTTTTTTGTGATAATTTCGGCTTGGTTTATTTTAATGGCTTGAAATTTTAAGCGCATGATGTACATGACGAAACATGAGTATAGTGTTGATTTCATTGCAATCTCAAAATCGGTTCATACAAAAAATAAAAAAGTGTGAAAAAACAGTGTTGCAAAATATTAGCAACAATAACATGCTAACAACACAACTCTTGTTTGTAGAGGATAGTCGATACTACAGCTGATATTCGATCCCGGGGATCAAATGTCAGGAATATTGTCTAGCTAAATCAATCGTTATATAGCTGCAAAATATTCTACAGCTTAGTCGTTGTTCCGAACTAACGACAAAGCTTATGTTTAAACCATGGGTCGTACAAAGGATCTTTCGCATAACGAAAAGACAAGAATTGAGGCATATGCTGAGCTCGGTCATACAGTAACTGCTATAGCAACCAGATTAGGACGGCATAAGAGCACCATCAGCAGGTTCTTACAACCTGGAGTGAACCAAAGGTGCAGATCTAACAGTGGGCGTAAGCCAGTTTTGACTATTTGAGATCGGCGAAGGATCATACAGTTGGCTACTCATGACCAAATGTCTTCTTCCAGGATCAGGACTACTTTGGGAGTGCCAGTGCACCGATCCACAGTGTACCGAGTGTTAAGTTCTGACAAAAACGTGCGATACGCGAAAAGGAAGCTTATGCCGCGACTGCAACCGAAGCACATTGTCGCACGGCGTGAATTTTCGCATAGATACCAAACTTGGGATAACGAGTGGAAAAACATCGTCTTCTCGGATGAAAAGAAATTTTATCTCGATGGCCCTGACGGCTGTCAGTACTATTGGCACGACTTACGAAAGGAACCTAAATGGTTCTCGAAACGTGTGACCGGTGGTGGTTCTGTGAAATATTAGGGCGCGTTCTGATATAATGGGAAGTCTGATCTAGTCGAGATTGTGGGCCGAAACAATTCTGAAATGTACCAGCGCATTGTCGGTTCCCAATTAGAAGCCCACTTCAGAAGAATTGGGGGACCTGATGCAGTTTTTCAACAAGACAACACCACGTTTCATACCTCGGCTAGCACTATAGCCTTTTTTCAAGAACAAGGAGTGCCACTTTTTGACTGGCCGGCATTAAGTCTAGACCTGAATCCCATTGAAAATCTTTGGGGACATTTGGTAAAGCAGATTTACGCAAATGGTCGACAATATGATCATTTGTCGGACCTCAAAGAAGCTGTCCAGCAAGCATGGACTAATATTCCACTTTCGTACTTACAACAGCTCATTAACTCCATGAAAGACCGAGTTTACGATTTGATTCAGAAGAAGGGACGAAAAACCCGTTTCTAAAATAAAAAGTAGTAGTAGTAAAAAATAGTATCAAATAAGTCATACAGCCCTGCTAAGAATCGAATACGCTGTAAGGCGCTATTGTTGCTAATATTTTGCAACACTGTTTTTCACACGTTTTTATTTTTTGTATGAACCGATGTTGAGATTGCAATGAAATCAACACCATACTCATGTTTCGTCGTGTACATCATGCGCTTAAAATTTCAAGCCATTCAAATAAACCAAGCCGAAATTATCACAAAAAAACATGAGTTGCTAATTTTTTGCAACACACTTTATATATATATATATATATATATGTCCACTGCAGACTTCCAGTTGAATTACGTCAGGTGTGGAGTGGCGGCGGCAGCAGCGTGGATGGTCATTTCCCCACCACTGCGATAGCGTGAGACCACCTGCAACTTTGCAGAGGAAGTCAAAGAGGAAGGGAGGAGGGAAGAAGGCAGGAGAAGTTGGGGGGAGACTTTTACATCATCGTCTCTACCGGGGGTCGCGACGGTCGCATCGAAGGCGCGCGGTTTCATCTTTGACGACATATCGACACAATCGCAACGCGAAAAAAACAAGCATTCTTCATTGATATTCTTATCATCAAAGGGTACCATTGACCGAAATTGACTGAGCGTATTGAAATGCTCACCGAGCTGCAGTGATTATTACGCACAGTATCTTAGTTATAGAGAACAGAAAGAGAAATTCGCAGTATTAAATGATAAGACAAACAAACATATATATATATATATATATATATATATATATATACAAAACAAGCAAGACGAGTTCTTTGCGTGCCCAACATTTTTGCGCAGGAAAGAGGGCAGCCACCACGTCAAGATATAACTGATATCGGAGCACACTTTTGAAGTAATCTTTGCTTTTCATTACGGTTTCAGAAAGATATATTGCGCATGCCTTCCTAGCAACTCGTGTGGGACTTACAAACCCATTAAACCCGTATTGCTCCCCACCTCTAGCTATATATATATATATATATATAAATATATGCATATACATATTATCATTTTATGGACCAACATAACCCATTGGAGATTTATTTAACCATTCTGCCCGTAAGAATTATAGACACTATTCGAATATCACCTATGGCTCAGTCACCGGCTAGGATCAGTCCAGGACTGGGTCATGCCGCCAAACCTCTAACCATAGGCGCAGCGTTGCCTCGTTGGATCAAAATTGAGATTCCTCCGTAGACAGAGAGCGTTCTAGTAGTGTTGTTTACCTCAGCGTAGGCGCAATTAAGCGATCCTTTCGTCATAGAGGCATTCAAACTTAAACGTCTCAAAAGCGAACGTGTTGCGAAACGAGTTATTTGCGTGCCTAACATTTGTGCGCAGGAAAGAGGAGAGCCACCACGTCAAGATGCTTATGCATTCACAACGTGAGACTCAGCCCACCTGCCTGAACGCGGTGCTAACACGCGGCGAACAGTTATCATCTAAGTTAAGACACCGCTGGGCTTTCTTTTATTGCTTGACTTAGCCTAGCATAACCCTATCTAGAGGATCTGACAGAACTTGCTCAACAAGGTGTGAGGTCTAGTACAACTCGGCGAAAAAAGGCTTTTTTCTAATTGAAAGTTACGTAACGCAACAGCATCACTTTGGTACGAAAATGATGGGCATATTATACGAGACGAGTCGTTTTTGGCCGTAATGGCAAAATTAGGATTCGCCCAGTTTAACAGTGTACTCCGAACAGATGCTGCCTTTCCGCGTCGAATGTCAAGCGACAGCCTCTGCCGTAAGAACTCGGATGCTTTTAAGTCTCCCGACTTAAGGTTTCTACTCATGCGATGAATCAGCTTGAGTGTAAGGGGGCCTGCGCATAACATTGTCTCTAACGACAACGGACAAAGTTAGTGCGGATTACCGACGACAGAGTATTTTCTGCGCTTGTTAGCCTCCGCTAATCTGGATCATTACGTATTTTTCCATCGTTCTAGGATAGACCCGGGGGTACCACTACACACAAAAAACCGGCAGACCTCAGTGCTACTTGAAGTAGTATTTAAGGCTCAAGCCCAAGGCGTCCACAAGCTCACCACAAACACATCGTAGAGGCAACTAAATCAACGCCAAGCCGCAGTCTTGGGTTAGCGCGGGTTATCGACGTTACGCTACGCTTGACGAGATAAAGACGGCATCGAAGGAGGAGTTGAACAAGATTAAAAAAATTGTTTTTTGAAGTGCTTCGAAGATTGGAAAAACCGTTGGCACAAGTGTATAATATCTCATGGGGATTACTTTGAAGGGGACAAAATAGATATTCATGAATAAGTGAATAAATTTTGAAAAAACACAAAAGTCGCGATACGTTTTAAACACCATGTATATATATTATTATTATTATTTTTACATCACATTTCGGTATTGTATATTGACTATCCCAGCAGATAGATACTCCATTCTCTCTTATGGAAGTTTAAAGTGCGATCGAAAAGTCGAAGAAGAAGAAGGCCTTCGGACTCGACCTTGTCCGGAATGAACATATAGAGGCGGCGGTCCTTCTAACGCCCCTTTGGAGGGCACATTTTAACAAGTGCTTGGAAACGGGTTAAATTCCAGCAACCTGGTCGGAATGCTTGCGAAAGGTCATTCCCAAAGGCAAAGGTGACCCGCTCCGTCCATCCTCTTAGCGAGGCTTTGCAAAGAAAGGCTGCATCTACAAAATGTTATCATGCCTCCTGGCACGCCGGCTTAGCTTCTATCTCGAAGCAAGAGGAATCATCTCTCCGGAACAGCCAGACATTCGACAATGAACGCATCCCAGGAGCTTTTAGACTACAAGGCGTTTGACACTGCCCCCAGGGATATTGTCATGGAGAAGCTAGCCGCCGCGGGCATGGGCCCACGAGTTTTAAGAATGCTGGCAGCTATCCTGAAAGCAAACCCGGTCATTCTAGATGACGGCATTCGGGAATACTAGTCTTTCCTACAAACCACCGGCTATCCTCAAGACGATAATCTTAGCTCGCTTTTATTTTCAGCCTCACTCAGTGATATTCCGGGTCTTATCAATGACCACTACCCATGTATCCGAACTCTCTATGCCGATGACCTTGTGGTATCGGTCGAAATATAGTAGAGTGTTTATGGATCTAAAAAGGTCTCTGAGGATGCTGGAGACATACAGCAAGCAAAACGGTTTAATGATTAACGTATCGAAGACAAAGGCTATGAGATTCAGATCCGGGGACTCCTGACGAGAAGTGATAGGCTTAGCTTGGGAGGTGCTTCTGTATATTTTGTCTCGGTGTTTACTTACCTGGGCGTTACACTAACGCTAAGCGGCACATCTTTTGCGACCCACATATCTCAGCGAATTAATAGCAGCATTGTCGCCATAACCTCAATCCCGGCTCCACAGAAGCTCTCAGTAAAAACAGCTCTAATACTGTTAACCCTGAAGGTGGCCTCGGTGGCATCATATAGTATCACAATAATTTGAGAACAACTATCCGCTTAGCAGCTTAACGCTCTCGACACTGTGAAGCAACGTTCCTTAAGAGAGTTTTAGGCCTCCCTACAACACACACAAAACAGGCTAACTTAGAGTCCGTCGGGGACCACGCCGTTCATCAAGGATCTGGTAAACCGCTTTCAACTTCCGACCACCGCGTCACTGCGAGAGTTCCGTAGGCACTTCGAGCAGAAGATGAGAGAAGTGCCAGAACCGTTCTACAAAACACCGGCAACGTTGGACAATACATGGATGGAACCGCTCTTTGAGCAACGATACGCTCTTACCCGCTACTCCGTCCATGGGTTCCACCACAAACTATGCCACCGCACTGGGTTCCATAACCCTTCCGATGAGTGTTGCTGCAAATTGAATACATGTCCAAGATTAACGGAAATGAATGCCGTTTACGAGATGTAGTAAATACGCGTTATGATATATATATATATATATATATATATATATACTACGGCGGGACCGTCCATGCTGGAACCGCCCTGGTTTTCATGTCTATGCCGTCGGGATGTACTCTAATTATGTGTATATATACACATATATCTCATTGGATGTATTGAGTCAAGAACTGGGGTCCGCCCTGATTACTTCTGGATAACACAAATATTAGGTTAGTACGCTATGAATGCTGAATATTACTTTGGACTTACGAGCAGGAGCAGTACGCAGGTCAGCAGTATCATAACTCACCTCAATCTTAAATCTAATGCAGTTTCATCTAATTTATGTCGCTATTGCTAATTATAAGCGACATCTCCATATTCTTCCGTATGTATGTCGTTTGCACAGTCTTTTCTGGCCATTATCAAGCGAGAATCACACAGACGGGTAATGGGGCATATTAGTCACTTGCGCGAAGGGCGCTTCGAGTCTCTACAGGAGTTCGATGAAGACAGCCAGCGAAAGTTTCAGGTCGGTGTCACCAGAGTAAATTGGTCATCTGTTCTCGGCTCGACGCACACCACAAACTTTTTGAGTTATATAATGATAAGCTTCGGCTGTTGTGTGGCGACTGCTTCCTGTTGCGATAGCAAAGGGCTTCGGAAAAAATACACTGCTCACCATGGTTCTCCAATAATTTGCTTAATTTGAATAGTTTGATAGTGGTGTCAATCGCGCTCACCGTCAATGGGTTAGCACACGGTCCGTGGATGACTAGGAAGGCGTTTCAAACGCTGCAGGTGATACAGAAGAACAGTTTGCTGTTGCAGGGAACCGCCCTGCCAAGCTCTGGGGTTTTCTTAATGAAATCCGCGGTCGCCCGGGGTGGTGCCCGGTCGACTACTAGGTAAAGTCGAAGAGCTGGAGAAGATCCAAACGATAGTTGAGACACTGAATGATTTGGTCTTATCTATCGGTTCTAAAACTACACCCATGATCCGCCTTTAAGAACAGACGCTTTACAATTTTATCTCGAACCGACAGAGCTCCGAGCCCAACGCAACCTTCGTGCTCAGAAATTACGAATCGCTGCGAAATGCGTCGAAATGCGTGAATTCTTAGTTTTGCGGCGGCCCCTTCGACTGCCATAATCAATCAGCTTCAGTTAAAACGGACGTGTTCTTAGAACGCTTTAAGCTTCTGCGGTGACTCCGCTATATTCAGGTGAGGGCGAATAGGAATAACTAACCTAGTAACTACCGCTTGATGTGATCGGTGTGTTTCGTCTCAATTGCCCTTTCTTTGGTTTGTCCTAGTTTGCTGAACAGCAGCCGGAAAGTTATTTGGATGATTTAGGCTTTTTTTCTAGTTCGGCTTTAGGAAGGCATGGTCAACTAACATGGCATTTGGACGTTTATGGTGGGAGATCGTGGGAAACTGCGGAGGATTGAAATATGTGCCTTGGTGCATTTTTTGACGTAGCAGACAAAGCATCTACTGCTTCGACCACTTTATATTCCCTAAGATGCCGCCCCAACAACTGAGCTGCGCACTAAAAGTATTATCTTCCTATAAGTCGTCTAGTGGGCGGAGGTTATTTGTGGCGATGCGGAGCGTTGAGGTCTACGTGATGGGTATGTCAGGGGTCGGTGGTTGGATCTTTCATTTTTCTTATCCACATGAGTTTCATCCTGTGGGGCATTGAGGGATATGTAGATGGTCCCCCAATCATCTATGCAGGCGACAATACATCTATGCTCCTTGTCTCACCTACACAATTGTCTCAAAATACGCATATTTTACAGAACCGCCAGAAACCGGTAACGCCATATTATTATTTCGAAACAAGACGACATGCGTTCGTTACTGTACCCCACAACGCGCATCGCCACTTTAAGTTGAAAGCAGATAATATCTCCCTCTATGGCAGCTCTGCTTCCCTCTCGGCTCAAAGACGAAATGTCTTGGCATTGTACTACACCGACATATCTAATGGGACGAGTCAGGCTTTGCTACGCCGTAGTGGCCTCTTCTGTGCGTTGAGGAGAGCAAAGGCTTCTCAAACGATACATTGTGTCTACAAAGCGTTTCCTTTGAAGCGTACATATTTATATATATTAAACTTGGCGCCAAGAAGTGCGGGCGTGTGTCTACGGAACTTCGAGGGGTCACGCTAGCCTATGTGAATGCAGGAACCCCAGGATGATTCAGTTATCATTTTCGTATATTGTGTGTCGCCGTGCGACGAAGAGATAAGGAGCCAGGCCGCAGTTAAGGTCAGGCAACTCCTTTTCAGTGTGGTGAAGCATAACAAACTCACCTGCGCAGCGGTCGAGAGTTTCCAAGCGGTCCGCCGCACATTCAAATTTAAATTCTAACGGCTGCTCAGCTAAAGGGAGTGAATGCAGTGTTTAGGAGCTTGATCAAATGTTATTATTGCAAGTGATGCTGAATTGCCGCCGGGTTGGACAGGGTGGGACTACACGCGCAGCGTAGAGCTTAGAGGAGAAGAAGGTTACTGAGCGCAGCCCTCCACATACAGGCAGCGCCGCCTTTGAGATGAAACCGCGACTGACATCGGCGACGGAGTTAGCGCAAAAGGACGCTAAGACATGCTGTGATACGACTCAAGCTATGCAGAATGGCTGGCACAGCATTATCACAGATGTTCAGAAAAGACTAAAAAATCGAGAAGTGAAAGGCGACTACGAGTACTTATCTCTAAAATACATTGAGGACAGTCTGTACTAGCGGCACAGCCAATTGGCAACAATGATTGGCACAATGTTAGATCAATTATACTAAAGGTAGTCGATGCGCAAATTGGATGTATGGAAACGGAGCACTGGAGGAAGCGCAGACGTGGGAGTCCACGAAATTAGGGCAGAGCAACAAAAATGCGAGCCCTAAATATAAAAAATAGAGACGAGAGATGGGCATTTACGCGAGAGGGGAAACGTTAGATAACAGACACACATACAAAAAGGGATAATACATACAGGGACAAAAGAGGCAGGAAGGGAAATACGGATACAGGGAATGGTGGGACAAGAGGTACAGGGGGATCGGGACAATAAGGGATACTTCTCGAGAGAGAAGGAACACATAGGAGCAGTGGAGATCGAGGGGCATCGGAGGCCGTCAAACAATTGGTTATCAGTGACATCGAGAGACGGAAGTAAAGGCAGACACAAAATGCAAAAGAGGGTGCAGGGCAAAAGGAAAACGTGGGAGTAATGGGCTGTTCGAAAGGGTTGCCATGTTAAATGTGAGACGGGGGAGGCGAAGACGAAAGAGGGAAGAAGTATATAAACTACTACAAATAGGGTCAGTCGATTTACTGATCGTATAAGGAACGCATTTGTATTGGACAGAAGTGCCGCCGGGTTTAAAGGGATACAAAGGAATACAAGGGGGATGAAGAATGTCAAAATTTTTACAAAGGGAAGTGCAAAGTTAACTAAGATTTAGTATTATCATTAAGAATGTTACAAATAAAAAACAGGTGCAGCTGGTGAAGACGGGTTTTGCTAATGCCCATCTGGTCCACAGAGTGGGGTTGCAAAAGATGTTAGAAACAAAACAAAAAGAAGTAATAAGGTTTACCTAGGGTTGCCGCTTTAATTGCGCCAGGGATTTTTTTGAGGGTGACGGCAGATGTCAACATTTATACAAAAGAAAGTACAAATTAAGCTAAGATTTTGTATTAGGAATAAGGATGTCAAAAATACAGCTGGTGAATGTGGCACTAAGGATCAAACCAAAGTAGGATCGTAGAGTGGAGTTCCTAGCTACGACTATGTAGCACAATAGTCAGCAATGGAAAAGAGCAAGGGTATCGGAAAAAATTGTGAAATCAGGGGTGAAAAGTCATGTACAGACAAACGGAAATTGGTAATGGACTCCAGATCAATTTTGGCAGGTCTATCTGCAAAGGAAAAGCACGAAATTGGCCGAGTAGAATGGGTATACAATAATTCGAGAGCGAGTGGGCTATTGCCAAATGCCAGAGCAGGGATTTTGGATACCAGGATACAACGAGGAACATTGGGCAAAAGAAAGCACAAAATGTCGATGCGCAGGTCAGGAAATGAGCCAATTGAACATATTGTAAAATACTGAGCAGTTTTGGGGAAAGGCAGAGATATAGACCTGCCGAAGGCCCTAGTGTTAGGGCCGAATGTTAGAAGAGACCGAGCCGACAATACAAAGAAGAGGTTCTCCCAATGAAAAACAATTACTCAGTAAGTATTGAAAAATACATTGATGATATGGATGCGTAGGCAGTATATATGCTGCCGCTCTAAGCGTCCCTGATATAAAAGGGTGGCGTGTGCATTTTGTTATATATGTCAAGCGAATAATAAATCAATCAATTATATATATATATATATATACAGGGTGTCCCAATTTGTGTGGCCAAAACGCTAGGATATGGTCAAACTCGGTGAGAAAATCATTTTTGCCAATGGGTGGAAGCCGGGAAAACGTTTTGTTTAGGAGTGAGGATGAAATTTATAAAAGCAGTTATTCAGCCTTTTTTCTTCTACATAGTTGTGCAAAATCTACGTTTGCGGGAGAACCAGTCAACGCACAAAGGAACCGATCATACCGGCGTGTTTGGCGGAAAATTCTGCACAATAAAGTATACATTACTAGCTTGCGTAGCAAAAAGCGAATAGCCAGATTAAGGAAAGTCATAAAAAGTCAAAATGTTACGTTAACGCTTTTTGTGCAACATCGTAATTTTTTCCATTACGACCGAAAATGTACGTTCAAAAGACTACTCTCAGGCAATAGCAAATTTAATGCCCACTACATTCGTACCAAAGTGATGGTGCTGCGTTACGTAGTTGCCAAGTAACTAAGCTTTTTCGATAGCCATATCGAAAGCGAAGGCATGCATATTTCCATAGGGCGTATGAGAAAGTTAGGTACATATTTTGAGGTTTGGTAGAACTCAACAAGAGAATAAATTTTCCTAGTGGAAGGAGGGGGCGGAAACGTCTTGGCAAATTTTTACGGTTCTGAACGTGAAAACTTGCACGTAAAACATAACAACTATGACTGTTGAAAAAGCTTAGTGACTTGACAACTACGTAACGCAGCACCATCACCTTGATACGAAACTGATGGGCATTAAATCTGCTATTGCCTGAGAGTAGTCTTTTGGACGTGCATTTTTGGTCGTAATGGAAAAAATTACGATGTTGCACAAAAAAGCGTTAACGTAACATTTCGACTTTTTATGACTTTCCTTAATCTGGCTATTCGCTTTTTGCTACGCAAGCTAGTAATGTATACTTTATTGTGCAGAATTTTCCGCCAAACACGCCGGTATGATCGGTTCCTTTGTGCGTTGACTGGTTCTCCCGCAAACGTAGATTTTGCACAACTATGTAGAAGAAAAAAGGCTGAATAACTGCTTTTATAAATTTCATCCTCACTCCTAAACAAAACGTTTTCCCGGCTTCCACCCATTGGCAAAAATGATTTTCTCACCGAGTTTGACCATACCCTAGCGTTTAACAAATAGGAACACCCTGTATATATATATATATATATATTATTTTAGGTTAGCGCGGACGTGTGCCTACGGAGCTCCGCGGAATCATGCCTGCCTGCGTGAGTGCAGTAAGGAAAACACTGAAAGTGTCATACCACAGTGATAGGTGAAACTCTGCGATTATTTTGATGTATTATGTGTGGCCCTGCGACGCGGAGGCGTGGAGTGTAGCCGATGTGATGTTCAAACAACTTCTTCCAAATCTTTCCAACAGGGTGAAGCATTTAAGTTAAGTGAAACCACCCACATCTGTCGGAAGATCCGAGTAATCCGCCACGCATTCAAGTTTGATTTCTAATGGCTGTTCAACTAAGAAGAGATAAGAGGCTCGATAATCTGTGCTCGTATGTAGCCCGGCTTGAATGCCTACTCTCCTCGCACCTAGACTCCGCCTTGTTCACTGCATATCATCGAAAGCTCATGAGAGGAATAAGAGTCGGCGTCCTGACAGAGATGAGTATAAACGTCAAGGACAGCCGGTTTCTTGCTGTTCCGCTACGCCAATTTGCGCCTGACCAGCAGTTTGTGCCGAGAGTTAACAGTAGAGGAGAAGGTTGGACTACTAGTATTTCGTTTCTCATCTTTCTTTAACCCTACTTCAGTAACCTCCGTCTTACGAGTCTCGTGATCCTACGGTCTACCGCGGCTTGCCTATCAAATTTAATGAGTGTGATATTTACATGCAACTGAAACTTTGTGCCTGAAATCAAAATGCAGTCATACGCCTGATGGCATCCCCCAATATAAAAAAAATTGTATTTTTTTAGCGGAAGCCTTAAAGCCAATTTTCGGACGACCATACAAGCACAGTATAGTTTTCGATCTCTTTAAACAGAACTTTATACCATCGATGCATAAGAAAGGAATCATCACATTGCTCGCCTTGTGTCTTATCTCTATTGCCTCGTATCGCAATGTTCCATTGCCTACACCATCTTTTAACGAACTTAGTCAGGCACATAACCAATTATAAAACCGCAAATAATCATTTTGACACATTATTGTGCACATGGAGCGTCGTGGCACAGATCCAACACGGATGTGTGTCTCGGCGCTCTATGTGCACGCAACTGCTAGAAATTACAAACGATTGGATCTTGTATATAAACGCCATCAAACACTTTCATTGAAGATTCGACTTCGACCAGAAAACTGCCATTGATAGGGTTGTTTGCTCATCGTCAAACAAACCGACATGAAGTGCTGACTGAGGTTAAAATTTATCTTCAAGAAAGTCGTGATCTTTTACTATGCCACCTCTCAACTAAAAGACACAGTGTCGCTTTCTGTGATAAAGGTGGTTCCGAGAAAGGTGGCTTAGTGGTAAAGCCATTACCTTGCATTCGAGAGGTCGTGGGTTCACGTCCTGCACCGGCCACTCTTAAATTGATTTTTATGGTTTCCAATTTAGACAAAGCAAATATCGAAAAGGATTAAAATCGGCCATGAACGGAGAGCAAAAAACGGGAAGCACAGATGTCTCCAGAGCACAGATATCTAACCTCCATAAAAAGAATATCCTGCTATACGTACATCACAAATGCCTTGGAAAATGCTAACCTTTTAGTAAATCAGTTCGCATAACTATAATATATAACCGTGCAAGAAGATGGCATAGTGGCAAAGCCTTTGTCTTGCATTCGAGAGGACTGGGTTCGAGACCCAGACCGGCCACTCTTAAATTAATTCGCATGGTTTCCAATTTAGACAAGGTAAATGCCAGAGTAGATTAAAAAAAATAGCCATGACATGAAAAACCGTACACGGACATTAGCCTTACGGAAAAATCTAAAAAATATATATATTGTGTTCAAACTTGGTTCTTTACATGAAATCCTTCATTGCCTGGTCAGTTGGAACAAGACGTTCACTCGGTGCCTTTTTGAGCCACTTAAGCAGATTTTTGAAAGATCCTATAATGATGATAACATTACTGATAAGTTCAACCAAAGTATCGAAACTACAACCAATCTACAAGAAGGGGCAAAGACGAGATGTAGGAAATTACAGTGCTCAACTGCACGGCGCATCTTAGAAAAAAATACTTGTAGTGCACAAACCGGGGTCTTCTTGCACAGAACAAACAGCTCGAATTTGCTCGACACAATTTCAGTGCTTATTGATCAGCGCATACTGTGTACAAAGATGTCTCAGAATTGGGCCATGTTCAGAGAGTTTCACAATCCTCGTTTCGTATGTTTCGACCAAAAGAGTGGCCTTTGAGCCTCTTAGTTATAGTTTGCTACGAACATTTAGTATACGGCGTAAACATGCTTTCACGGTAAAATCTTATTCACGGAATCGGTCTTCTTGCGTGAGAGTGAAAAAATGATACTAGTAAACGAAAACGGCCACAGGCAGGCAACGTAACACAACAGTTAGGTTAGGTCGTCATCATGGTGAGTCGGTATCAAGTGTTGACACGTTGACCATATGTTTGCGCGACTCTGGGCGCTTGCCGCTTATTGACTGCACCTTGAATAAGCAATTTCGTCAAGTGGCTGGATCATATCATCCTGCCTGCAGGCTGCAGTACAGTCTGCTTTCACCAGAACAGGCTGTATCTACTACTCTCTTCTCTCGACATTCAGCACGGCACATTCTGCCTGCCAAATAAGACTATTTCTCATCCCATAGCAAATCCCTTTTGTATGTCTAGCTATATGTATGCATACTTTTGACTGTATATAAATATCTAAATATATCAATATATCTATATATATATATTTTTTTTTATTACACTTACACATACATACTGTTCTGCGAAGTTCTATCGCACAAACTCTCCCGCCGCGTAAGCCGCAAACAAAAGCCGTCAGCCGTCATAGTGGCTGACGGCTGCTCTGCTAACTAAAATGCTAGTGTGAAGCAAGGAATGGAGGCCACACTTTAACACGGTTGAATACGATATAGGTTCGATGAGGCTCAACTATTTTGTATGATGTCATATATTTATACACTGACAAGTGCGTAGTGTAGTTGCAATGAAAACGCAATGCGACATTGGGCACTACCACATACATCTGTGTACAACACTAAACTGTTAGAGTATACAGTCTTTCGAGAATAAAAAAATGTTACGATACGAACAGCCCTCGGCTTTTTAGGTCCGCGCCTGCCTGGGACGGCTATAGTTTACCACTCAGTCGATTGTATATTTGTAGACTAATTATATTGGAAGCAGCATGCGCCTTCACCTGCGGTGATGTTCAACGAAAAAAAAACTCGGGTTTTGAAGTTAATGATAATTAATATTTATATAGTCTTCCTATGCCTTCTTCTAGTCTTCCTTCTAATCCCAAGCAGGATTCGATCCTACGCATGATCCTACGCATCCGTCCTTTAGAAGCGAACGTTAGCTTATATACATCTATACGGTGACTAATCGAAAAGTTCTAATATGTATTTGTAAAAAGCGTATTTAAATAATCTTCCAGAGTGTTTTGTTTCCTTCAAAAGACAACCCGCCCGCTACAATGCACTGATGTTCACCTTATTTTCCACTCTTCTCAAACATTCTTCCAAAAAAACAGCAAAAACAGGAATAAGCCGTACGAAGCCAGGTCCGGCGAATTGGGATTTTGCTGATACGCAGAAATAAATTTTTGTTAAATAATCAGGAACAATGTCTGTCGGATGTTTTAGTGCAATCGTTTTAGAATTTGTGGTAGTATTCCTCATTGACCGCAGTACCAAGTGGCAAACACTCGTGGGAGACGATTCACTTGCAATCGCCAAAAAAACACTAAAAATGATCTTGGTGTTGGATCTGCTCTGTCTGAATTTTTTGGATCGACTTTTTGGATTGGGCTTTGGTCTCGATGACCTAATAAATTAACAATGAACCCTCTCTAGGGTCTTATGCTCATGCTTGAAGGTCCAATGCGGACAATTCCCAAAGGGCGTTAATTTGCTGAGAATTCAACATTTCTAGGACGAACTTCGCTGTCAGTCTTCTCACGCATAAAACATCGGTCAACCCTCTTGAAACTGATCTGATCCATAAGAGATCTCCAATCTCTCAGCTGTCTTCTTGACAGTAATTATACGAATGTTAAGTACATATAACTCTTTCAACATTTTCTTTTTTTTGATGTAGCAGGGCTTCTCAAACGGGCGTCATTTTCGGTGCCTTCACCTACGCGTGCTTTACTAATCGACGGCACTACGTATACACAGTGTTCAGAACCACTGTTTGATCACCATAAGCGGTTCGCAATATTTACACCACGTTAGAACATATGATTTCGTTTTTAATATAGAAGCTAATGCAGATTTCTTGCTCCTCAATATTCGGCTCCTTAAAATCGCCGAACCTCATTTTCTTCACTCCTCTGAGCCAAAGTGAAACGATAAACGTCGCTACCGATTGGCGCAAACTTTTACCTGCGTGTAACTGACCAAGAGAGCTTCTTAGGAAAACAAACCGAATAGAGAGCTTCTTAGGAAACAAACCGATAGCTTCTTCTTTTACTTCTAGGAATTACTGATTATAGATACATTTGTCGTCCAGAGAAGACGGTTCTATAAAAATAACTATATGTATGTATATATATATATATATATATATAAAGAGAGAGAAGGGGAGAGAAAGCGAACGCAAAAGTCTGTCCAAAAGCTCGTCAAATTTATAAAGCGAATTCAGCAAACGCTTCGTATAAATGCAGTTACTTTACTCGGTAATTACACTATCTCTTCCTATCACCCTCGCCTTATGCTTTCTCAATGAGAAAATTGTCTTTCAGATTTTCTCATATTTTGACGCGAAAATGTATTTAAAGTGGTCTTTAATATCGAAACTTATTAAAGACCGAATTAAAGATTATGCGGTCGAATGCTCCATAACAGAAGTCTGGATATGTATATATATATATATATATATATATATATTCGACTCATCATACCCAGTGGCCAGCTGATTTGGGGCCAAGTTATGAAGTGCATGCAGTTTGGAGTGGGTGTTTTGAAGAAACGCTAATTATAATAATTAGTGGGGGTTGCCTGGGTAATAATAATAATAATAATAATAATAACGTCGGACCAAACCAAGATCTTCTTCGGGACCTGGACGAAAGCCTAAGGATCAGCCTTAGTGACCTTCTTAATCTTACTCTTTTTTTGTTTTGTTCTGGGAGGTTTCGGGAATGCATGATGCACATGCGCCACTAGCAGCCTGCGTGACTAGTGTGAGACTCGCAAACCCACTAAACCCGGATTCCTCCCCACCCCAAGACTTAATCTTACTCTGGCCGACAACAACTGGGCTCAAGCTACTCTCCCCCTTAGATTCGGAGGCCTGGGGATTCGTTCTACAGCAGACCTAGCAGCGAGCTGCCACGCTTCATCATTACACGCCTCAGAGAGCACTGTTCGGCACATCAGCCCACCCATGGCCCTGCAGGCTTTCCAGGACACCAAAGAGGTTGCGGATACGAAGTTCAAGAACCTCGCAGGCCTACTCCCGGAGACAAACAAACACCTGCAGAGGTCCTATGACGACCTCATCGTCTCCATGAAGTACCAGCGCTTGCTCTCTGACGCACTAACCACGGCAGACAAAGCCCGACTACGTGCGGTCGTCTAGAAAGGAGCTAGCAAATGGCTCCAAGCCATCCCCTCCTTAAACCTAGGCACTTTACTAGATCACGAAAGCTTTCGTCTGTGCATTGGTTTGAGGTTGGGGACAAGGCTAACCGAGGAACGCCGGTGTCCGTGTGGAACACAGGTAGACATCTGGGGGACTCACAGGTTGTCCTGCAATAGAAGCGAAGGACGCCAAAGCCGTCATAGCGAGGTTAATGAGATTACAGCCAGGGCTTTCAGATCCGCTCTAATACCGTGCATCCGAGAGCCCGCCGGCCTCCTGAGAAGCGATGGAAAGAGACCAGACGGTCTCACCCTTATCCCCTTTGAAAGGGGAAAGGTGCTTGTTTGGGATGCGACCATCACCGACACGCTCGCCCCGTCGAACCTGGAGGCCAGTGCATCTTCCGCTGGCTCCGCAGCACGCAAGGCTGAGCGTCTAAAGACCAACAAATATGCCCAGCTCGCCAACGAGTTCATTTTCGTGCCGCTAGTATTCGAGACACTCGGGGGGTCCGGCCCTGAGGCATGGTCGCTTTTACAGAAGATTGGCAAACAAATTGAACTGGCGACAGGGGAAAAAATAGCACCTGAGTTTCTACTTCAGCGACTATCGCTGGCAGTTCAACGCGGCAATGCGGCAGCAATAATGGGCACAATGAGGGGCTGTCTCGAGGATAAGCTCGACTGGTAGCGCTCCCCACAAGCCCTAGTGTTGATAGTTAATTACATCTCGCTGTAACACTTAAATGTAATTTTAATAAAAAAACAGATAAATAATAATAATAATAATAATAATAATAATAATAATAATAATAATAATAATAATAATAATAATAATAATAATAATAATAATAATAATAATAATAATAATAATAATAATAATAATAATAACTATCCTCCGTCCCCAACGGGCTTGGAACTTAACCTGAGGTATATCTTCAATGCACCGAGGGCCGGACATGTTAGGATATCTAGGGTTTCCCTAACAGTCCTTGTGGCAGCATGGCCGCTGACTCTCAGCGGTATGGTTTATCATCTATTTTCTTTATAATAATAATAATAATAATAATAATAATAATAATAATAATAATAATAATAATAATAATAATAATAATAATAATAATAATAATAATAATAATAATAATAATAATAATAATAATAATAATAATAATATGACCGTCGTCATGACAAACAACGACCTCGACGGAAGCTCATTCGAACTTCTCGCAAATGGCTGCCACTAGCTACCACATACCACCGCGATCAATAATAATAATATGACCGTCGTCATGACAAAACAACGACCTCGACGGAAGCTCATTCGAACTTCTCGCAAATGGCTGCCACTAGCTACCACATACCACCGCGATCGCTCGCACTTGCCGCCAGTGTTCCAACCGACACGCCACAGGAGACAAGAAGTCATTTGTTGTTGCACTGCAGGCTGCAGATATAAGCAGCGGTTAGTCAGCGTCCATGCTCCTGCCACGTGGAATGCTACTAGGGACACAACCCTAGATATCTCAACATGCTCGGACTTTGGTGGCGGCCTGCCTCTTTGAAGCTCCTGCAGCTGCCTCACGGCGATTCCAAGCCCGTAGTGGACGAAGTCCATAGTCTGCGCCTGTCGGTAGGCTGTGGCAGCCTAGCGTACCGTTGGCCTAGTGTAACGGCGGGCTACCCCCGGCTACGTACGATAATGTATATTTTACTCGACCCGTACATAGGTGGTGGGCGACGTTGGAGTCTGATGGTTATCGCTTGTTGGCGGCCAGCCACCACCCCCACCCCACGGCCTTCCCCCCAGGTGGTCGCAAATGGTCACAAATCGTCTGACCTCTGTCGATATATTGCTGTTTGCTGTTCAACTACCCACTCACTACCCGACCACGCGTTGTTGCCCACTGATGGATGATGAGAGCGCAGAGTGACGCTGTTCAGAGTCGCATACCACACATTACCCCACAGCAACTGCTATAGTCTCTCGCCCCGCATATGTCGCCGGCTACACACCAGCTCCCTCTTCCCTCAGTGCGACGGTTGAAACAAATCACCTAGCGTGTTTGCGCGACCCCCGCTTAGCCGGTGGTCTGCTTCGTAGCTGCTAGCCAATTAGTTGAGTGCTACAATTAACGTTAGTGAAATTTTAATTATAAAATAATTGTTGTTTTTTGTTTGTTAACAATATCCCTGCATCTAGATCTACGAAGAGTTTAGCATTTTAATTAGGCCTGGTGGGCCTCTTCAACTGTTTACGATCTGCAACTGCTTTATAAGTTGGAGGAGAACAGTGCCACGGAGAACGAGAGAGACAGAGAAAAGGTTGCTGCACTATCGTTAACATCGTACAGACGAGGCCATCGTTTACATCGCCGACTGAATGTTTCTCTTCGGTAGGCCGTCCACATATGCACTCGTTCAGTGAGACAGCGAAACGAGTTCACTTATAATGTTCTTGTTCTTAACGAGTAATGAGAACGAGGAGGCTTCTAGAATGCTAGCGTTTAGAACATAGATTTTGAATAGGCGCTTAATTTACATAAAGGATAGACATTTGATATAACATAAATGACCAGTTACTTCTAGGGGGTGCGTCAGTTGTATGGCCTAGTGCTCCTCCAGGGGAAAAGCGACATAACGATCTTGTTTTGAGCTATACATTTAGGCTCGTGTCTCGCTTGCTATTTTGTGATCCTGGATATGCGATTAAAAAAAACTGCAAAGCTTCTCATTGGAGAAAACATAGTTGGCAGTCTAGTTCATTAGAAGTGTCTATGATATTTTTACGATACTGATACGGGACTGATTATGACAACGATTTGAGTCTGCGGGACGTCACAACGATGAGAGCCTCACCGTGTGAAATTCTTGATCACACACCTCAGTGGTCGTCTACCAGACAACCACTGAGGGGTGTGATCAAGAATAATACCACACTTAAGAGGCATACGTCAATATTGGTTTGACATAAGTATCGAATAATTTTATTTACAGGTCAGAATTTTTAGCAATGAAGGATCTGATGATCCAGTTGCACATTTTCGTCGCCTTGTCCACACTGCTCTAAAAATGCATATCAGGTGTCATAATTATACTGACTTAAAAGCCAGATGCAGCACGTCGAAACAGTCTCCTCGATTCATTATCTCTGCACTTAATCTGGACATCCCGCCGAAAAATCGTAATTACTCCGCAACCACAGCTCGCATTGCCATACGTTTGGTACCAAAATAATCGTCATGAAATGCGCATTTGCTGTATATGTTAGCTTTGAACACGTGGGTGGTCGTAGGGTTATGATTCTAAAGTATTTGGCGTGAACGCTAATAAAGAACTTTATTTTTGGCGAATTCTCTTCTAAGCGACCATGTCGCGTCTTCTGACCGGCTTTGCATATTCTTCAGATTGAGCAGAATTTTATCACGAACACGACGGTGTGCGGTTAGTTTCTGTCTAGGAAGACTGGTTGTCTCGCAACAGCACATTTCGTGCTCCTATGTCGGGCAAAAACACCAGTGTCACAAATTGTAGTAATTTCACTGTAACTCCGAAACAAGACTTCTCAGAGCACATGTTCCATTGGGAAAAATATTTGCTTTAACGAGCTCTACAATTTTATGTATCGCTATAAAATTCTTTCAGTCACACCCTGTATATATATATTTTTTTCCCAGTTTACTTTTGTTTTATTTTATCAAAATAGTATTAAGAACATCAGTATTCTTACGGGATCCTCTCCTATATATATATATATATATATATATATATATATATATATATATAAAGTCGTCTGCTGCGCTGATCGAAAGCAT
Source organism: Dermanyssus gallinae (assembly GCA_003439945.1). Classification (NCBI taxonomy): domain Eukaryota; kingdom Metazoa; phylum Arthropoda; class Arachnida; order Mesostigmata; family Dermanyssidae; genus Dermanyssus; species Dermanyssus gallinae. Next base: position 33,050 of record QVRM01002755.1, read on the forward strand.
CGTTCTGTTTGAGCTCTGGCTTATTCGGCGGCGGTATCGGCTCCGGACCCTGTATGCTTCGTTTTTGTTGTGAGAGACCCTCATGACATTGTGCGTCTTGTGTGTTTGGCTATTGCTAATTTTCCTGGCATATTGTCTTCCGGGACACTTGAATGCTAATTGACGACATGAGTTGGTTCTAAGATGTTTTCCCGTTGTATGCGCTGGCGTTTGACGCTGCCCGCCGCTGACAGGGGTCACCGGAGTGTCGGCTGCATGTCCTAGAGTAGTGTTTGTTTTTGCGTGGTGTCTCGCTAGCTAGAGTTGTATCTGCACGTCTGCCATCGTTCGTGCACGTGCAAACGTGCACTCACCCGTTCAGTTTATTCTCCACTGGAGAGTGACATGGATCTTAATGAGGCATCGCTAGAGCGGAGGAGAAAGGCTGCTGCTCTTTCCAGCAGACTTAAAGTGGTTGTAAACCAAAACGGGAAAAAAAACAAGTTTTCCACATCTATTAGCGGCACGGCTGATAGCTCGGTGGCTCTCTCGAATGACGTCCCGAAGATAAAGAGGGGTGATGCTCTATCTGTAGCGGCCGATAAAACTATGAATTCTACGCCTGTTGTTCGCACGTCAAGTTGCACTGCACAATCAAGTCTCGCGGAAGCTGCTGTCTTGCCTAGTGTTACTTCAAACGAAGAAAACGTTGCTTGCATAGCGGAGGGTTCAAATGACTGGAAGGTAGTGACTAATAAAAACACCGTCAAGACAAGGTTAGAGGACAGATTTGGGTGATTCGCGATAGGATGGGTAAAAGCACTAAATGCTATTTTCGAGTTACCGAGTCGAGTGAAGAACACTTATACGAGATTGGTCGCTCACAAGCCTTTCACCGATAACCTAATGGCTCTATGTAGTAAGCTTTTCAGACTGTCTCCCTAGTCTTAGTTTGATTCAAGAGGCGGTATCGTTCAACTGTGGTTCAACACATTCGAGGAAGCCGGAGAAGCGTTAAAGATCAACAGTATCTTGGGTATGCTGGCATTGCCCAAATGTCAAGATTTGGTCAGATATTGGACCAAAATCAGTGGAGTCAGCCGAGCATTTACCGATAAGGATATCTGTCAGGCTCTAAGTGGCGTAGGTGTAGTCTCGGCCAAAAGAGAGTTGTACAGGTGGTGAGCTGACATTCTTCTCTACTGACACGGAGATTCTTCAATTCAGCAAGATTCCTCCAGCTGAGGTGTTTCTTGCGTGCCTCACGTTTAAGGTTGTTGTCAGCCGGCACTTCAACTCCATGCTATAAGTGTCTACGTCTGGAACAAATGACGGCAAACTGTCGTAGTGAAGTGTCGTGCCGGAACTGCGGGCAGCTAGCACATCTGGCTTCAAGCTGCAAAAACTTGGTCAGGTGTGTTAACTGAGCTCCGACTATTTCTATGTCCGGGGCTTATCCGACCCAAGCTGCCGGGATTGAGAAACGTGAAGCATTATTGGAATTCAGGCTACGTTAGTTAGAAGACGCTGAAGCCGCTCAAGGAAGTCCTGAAAATCCTCTGATACAAGGTTGCACAGTGCCTTAAGGAATTGAATACGTTTGTTCTTTCTGCCAGTCTTCGCAGGTTAAGACACAATGCTAATAAGCTGTCCCTTAGGTGACTCCGTAGACTAAAAATGCCAGAGCTTAGGAGGGCGTACTTATCTTCCTACAAATACATCTATAAAATATATACAATCGCTGTCCGTGCGGCAAAAGAGGCGTGTTACAGAACTTAGTTTGAGGTTCTTAAAAAAGATTTGTGCGGTAGAGGTCGCGTGTGGTAGGAGACAGAGCTTTCTTCGGTTTTGCTTACAAGCTCCGCGGATTTCTTAACTGATGCCAAACTTATTTCAGATGAACCAAATTGTCACTTTGCCACGGCTGGGCGTCGCACCGCGGAATCCCTTGGTCCAGGAGAATATGTTCAGCCTGTTGGCTTTTGCCATGCTCGGTCAACGGATGCGGCACCTGTGAACTGGTGACAGTATGCTGTTGACTCGGTAGAGGCTAATAAGATCTGTTTGGGTGTTTTTCTTGATGTAGCGGCAGTTTTTAGTTGCCTTGATCATAATGCTTTAATTCAAATGTTGGCACGCCTCGGCGGCGTACCCTCTACGGGCGATTGGTTTAATTTACCTTACAGGTAGCACACAGGCCGTCAGGATTGGTAAGGTGGGATCGTGCTGGCATAGTGTTGACATGCACAGGGGCACCGCAGGCCTCTGGTCTTGGTTTACCTATGTTATTAATTCTGTTGAATTTTATACTTTTCAATATAATACGTGACAAGTTAGGTAAAGCAATAGCTTATACCGATGACGCAACTCATTAAGTTCGGCTTAGTCGTTAACACTAGCAAGACAAATGTCATATTGTTCCGCCAAGTTAAAAGGCGGCAAGTAACGTTTCAACGTCCTTCCAACTCCGTTCACATGGCGTGAATCACGCCTGCCTGGTCAAGTGTCTGTGATTTTCATGATAAGCTATCGTGGCAACCGCACTTAGACTATATAACCCCTAAATGTTAGCTGTATTGTACTGTAGCTCCTTATGGGCAGGGGAAAACCGCATGCAGTTATCTACTTCCAAGCCTGCGGTTCTTAAGACAATACCAGACACTCTTCAGTATATGCTAAATGACCAACCCATTCCTGAAGTCTTACTTTACAAAGACCTTGGGGTAATTTTCAATCTTCGAAGTTTAAACCTCACATGGCCAAGGTTGTCAAAGCTGCGTCTCGAATGTGCAACTTCATAATGCTGTCGTTCATCATACAGGATCATATTGTGTACTTAAGGCTGTATTAAGCCTTAGTGGTACCAATGTGTGGACGTATTGGTTTCACGCATGCGTTTCATTCTATAAAAGAGACGTTGACTTTTTGCAGAGCGTGCAGGATAAATTTGTGAAACGAGTTGCTCGTCGGTGCTGTCTACCACGCGAGCGTATCACATTGCCTAGTGTTAGCGAATATTAATCCCACGCCGAGTATCGCATGTTTAAACAGCTAGCGCGTCAGAATCTTATTACTAGGTCTTTTGTTCTAAGACCAAATCATCTCCAGAGCGGCGGCTCCATCTACCCTCACGACGTGCTCGTGTAGACGTTTTGAACAACGTTTTTTAATTTACCTGGAGGATTGCAAGTCGTTCACAGATTTGAAACGAGTTTGTTTTTATTGTTATACCCCTTTTCAATAATGGTGGTATGATAAGCTATGCAGTCATTTCAGCTTTGCGGTTCATGAAACAGCTCGGGGTCTTTTGAAGATCTGTTGATTGCTTACAATTCACTGTTTATGACTATCCTTTGCGAAATTCTCTTGTGGGAAGGTGGGGATTATGGCACTCTTCGTAGAGCAAAGGTCACAGAAAATGGTGCTTACGGGCATTATTCTCTAGACACAAAAGTGATTCTGTAGGAGACCTGTTTGTCACCCACGGGCTTCTGCCTGTTGCGAAGGTCTATATTCTGCATGCAGGTAAACTAGCATTTAAAAAAGCTCGCGGACATTGCAATTATTTTGGCCAAACAAGAGTTGGGGCACGGAGAAGAGCTATGATATTTCAAGTTCCCAATACTCACAAAAGGGTCAGCTCGCAACCCTAAAGTGCCGGTTGCCCATTATTTGGAGTTCGCTTCCCAGAAACCTAAGGTCTGGTACTTCCCTAAGATTATTCAGGCGAGAGTTAAGAACATATCTCGTTAATGCCAGGCTAGTGGCCACCAGCTAAATCTGTAGAACGAAGCTATTATTTCATATAACTTCGTTATTTTTGTGAAAACTCAAGCATTGATAGATTCATAAACCCAATATATATATATCCGTTTCGTTTTTACCGATTGATTGACGCTGGCTAGATATCGATCTTAGCTTCACTAACATATAAACCAACATCCATTCACCTTGGACCACGCCGCTCAGTAATCAGGTCCCATAACGTCTGCAGACGAAGACTAAGATCCATGAGGCACCTTGCGCGACTAGTTCCGTGCGCTATATATAACGTGACCGTGTATGGAAGCAAATACGCACTTATGGACTATCTGCGTCGCAATAAACTGAAAATAGACAATCTTAAACGCGAATTTTCTAATGCATACACGCGAGAAAATAAAATACTAACGACAAAGCCAGTGAGGCATAACCTTGCCTTGGGGGCTGAGATGTACGGCCTGTTAAACAACCACAGACTCTTTTTAATTATTAGTGATTAGTGATTAGCAATATTGTCTATTGAGATTGTGACTAAGTGCACATATGTACAATTCCGGTTTGCAAAAACATTTTCCCGTAAATGCTATCAGGTTTCGCGTAAACTCATAATCGCACGTCCCCAGACCATCTTTCAAAAAAACTATAGATTATTAATAAGTTATCGGTCATTTCTTCTGCTAGGCAAAACGCGCTCACCAGGTATGCTCAAT
>QVRM01002755.1:42500-295000 GCA_003439945.1 Dermanyssus gallinae
ATAATATTGGTCCCTAAATGCGCCGTTATGTGACTGAAGGAGGACCACGTTTACGCACGTGTTGGAGAAGACATGCCCAGAGTAAACAGCATTCGCGATCTTGGGGTAGCGGATTAGCCTGAGCTGAATTTTAACATTCGTATCACGCAAAGTATTATTTCTGCTAGTCTTATATATAATATGATATTTTATATATATTTTATGATATTTTGTTGTTTTATTATTAAATTTCCAATGTTTTATATACGCCTTTCTAATAGTCTTTCAGTTCCCAAATTTATTTAAAGTTCTGAAGTTTGGCAGCCGTATTTGAAGAAATATATTAATGCAATTGTAAAAGTTCAGTCCAAATCCCTTCGACGTGTTGCATTGTGCTGTAAGGCAGAGCGTAGCAGACTTGACTTAGTATCTATGTCAGGACGGCACTCGAGAGCAGATTTTAAAAGGTACGCGCAAATCTCTCAGTCTGATAGACTTTCCATTCTTTTTAATATTCGCAACAACAATCTGCACAGTACTGAAGCCATATAGGTGAAAATAATTGCACGATCCGACCAAATCAGAAACATGTTTTCATGGCGCATGGCGATAATTTTAAGAGGGAAATATAACATTGTAAACTATAGTTTAAATACGAACTATTATAAAATGTTAAATTGCCTCCTAAGACTCTTATAATTTGATTTGTATATACTAAATACAAGATTTTATGTAAACAACCATATATATATATATATATATATATATATATATATATATATATATATATAATTGGTTACCCTTTGCAAGCACTAAAAAAATACTTGAGTTTAACCGAATCTAAAAAGTTTGTCAGGAACATAATTGCGCACTATGCGAAGCAAGAGTCTCACAATGGTTTGCATGATCTGGCTTGCAACGAAAATCACGGCAGGTTCCTACGGCTATAAATAGTAGCGCAAGTGTGGTCATCTTTCCATGCTCCAGCCTCTCAAACAAATCGACTAGACTCCAGCCCGAGCCTTCAATATCGCATCTCCAGATTTTTATATGCAATTAATTAGCCATGTCGAACACTGTGTATGCAGTTCTACGTAGTTTTTGCAAATGCTAAATTTGAGCCACCTGCGTTCAGCGACGGGCAAGCTACGAACATGATAACAACAATCATCAACAACAATGCTACAGGAATACCGTAGAAACCTGGATACTTTTTGCGTCGAGATGTAAGGTCATGTAACAGCTACCAAACAAGTGACTTTGCAATAAATTGACTCTAACGTTTCAGGCAAACTTTACGGACGAAATAGAGAGAGGGGGAAATAGAATTTTATATTATTAATAATAACTGCATTTTTAGAATACATTTGGCGATTTAAATCACTACAACTAGACTAGCCACAACTCGATGGGCAGAAGCGTGGGCTGCGTCTGGATTTACCGTTTACGGCAGACGGCACAGCCGTTTCAGATCGCGGCAGTTGTTGGGCTTTGGACAGCTTTGCTTAATAATCGCATTGGTTAATGCAGTGACAAACAAAAAACGCATTTAAACCTCAGACTAACGCTGTGCAAACGAGCAGACATGATGTTTTTGCATGTCGCAACTCTATAGTTAGCCTGACCGCCAACTGTGCGAGCACTTTTGCGTAGTTTTGCCAAATGCAGGCGCCAAGCTTGCTCCGTTTCGTTCGCACCGATAAACAGATATGATGACAACAACGAGGCTACGGGGACACCACGGAAGCCCTAATAATCCCCACGTGAAAAAGTAAGGTCATGTAGTACAGACGAGAGGGGATTACTTGGCAAAAGCAAAAGCGAACTCGGACGTATTAGCGACAAGCGGTGGAGGGCGTGAGAAAACGAGCAGAGATGAAGAGAACGAAATATTCTAAAATGTTTGAGCTAACTCGCTACCGAACTACTCCGGCTAAAGTGTCCTGCAGTCAAGAAGCTCTTGAAGATCGTGAAATTACGATATTACAAATTTCAAAAAAGTTAGTCTACGTCAGCTTATGTATAAATATGTGTTTACATATAAACCCCTTTTGCGGCTGTAGTTTGAATAACTAAAAAACGAAAACGTATTTAAAATGTATGTTGAACGTTTCCCAACCCCATTTCCTCAACACGCTATAGCAATGGTTGACGTTCGATGCACGCGAACCAGCATTTATGCGCTCGTGCAGCAGCAGGTTCATAAAGCGAATATGAATTGCACGTTGGCAAGCAGACGTTGGCACTCGTAGAACGGTAAAGATACGTTAAGATGCATCTGGTGGCTCTAGTAATACTGATTTTCGGATTTCTAAACGATCTATGAATTTAAAAAAAATTCAAATACCTTACATAAATTATTAGCTGCAGTAGTACCTACAAGAAGTCGCCATGAAGTAGTATTTCCTTATCGTTAATTTAGGTATGCTATACAATTATAGAAGTAATACTGTATAATGTTACTCATTATATATTGTATTATTTTATTGTATATAATAATATTGTATTGTAATACATATATATATATATATATATATATATATATATATATATATATATATATTTTGCATACTAATATATATATTGTATGATTATATTTTTTCTAAATCTAAAACGCCTGTATATTTTTGTGTTTATTTAAAACGCCTTTGGATGCCCAAACAGAGCTATTGTATGCGCTGAATGAAATGACGAAACTCTCCACTATGGGGTTCGCATCTTGGTTGCTATCATACTATCAGGTTAGAGCGTCGTGCAGTTGCAACCCCACCATGACATGATCGTTGCTAATAGGTCTAAAGTAGGCCAACGTTGAACCGGCGACGTTGTTGAAGACGCTGTGTGGTGGCACGCACGTTTGCGCTCCTTTTGTCTAGTGAAGCGAGCCTTATTTAGACGGTGTGCTAGTTAAAGACACTTGCCGTGCCGCGTGTGGATGACGGTAGGAGGACGGGCTAGGAACCGCCTACCCCACCATTAGCAGCAGCACTAACGGAAGAAAGAGCCTGCCTGGGAGAGCTGCTGGTTGCTGGTTGCTTCGAGGCCACAGCAGCGAATGCGCTGCGCTACAAGGGGGCGGGCCAGACATCACTTAAGTGATGAAGTGAGAGCAGTGAGAAAACATGCTATGCAAGTCCTTCTTCATTCCGTTATAAGCAGTGTCTGTTGGCGTCAAGTCGACAACAGAAACTGATGCTGCTGGTAGCTTCCCTTCGGTCTGAGAATCAGCTTACAAGCTGGCAAGGGTTTAAATATGTAAATCATCTCCGATAGCCGGTAAGACAGCCTATGTTGCATATTGGATGGCCGCGAATAGAAGTTTGTATTTGCGCGCCATGATGATGATGATGATTTCTGACTGTTGGCCACAACCCGTCACGGCACTGTTAGCCACAACCCGCCGCTGCACGTTCGTGCACTGTCACGTTGCCGGTCGCCGGCCCTATAAAAGGGGGTGCGCGCCATTTTGTTACTCTCTTGCTATCCCGAGCGTTCGGCGTAACGCGCACTCTGCAAGCCCTTAGTCCGGCGGCGACCGGCACGTCCGACGGCCTGGCAGCGACAGCGGCGGGAGCGTGGCAGCAGTGCTGCACTAGGGCGGTGAGTGTTGTGGCTGGCAGTTGCAGGCAGATTAATATATATATGCATATATATATATTGTTAGTTGAATGATTGTTAGCGCTAGTGTAGCGGCAGTGTCAAGTGTGTGATCTGTGTGAGTTCCGGCGGTGGAAACTGCTTCGCGCTAACCGCCGGGACATTGTGCGAGCTAGCTAGGCAACAATAATAATAATACGAAGAGAGGCGGCGCTGCCGTATGGCTCTCTGTCGTATAGTGAAACATAATAAATAAGATCAGCGTCAGTGAACCCGCGCATTTTCGACTGTCTTCATTCTACGGTTCCGTTGGCAACATATTGGCGCCCAACGTGGGGCACGACGTGTAGTAAGAGGCCCGGACGTAGAAGTGACCATAACGGCAGCCAGGATGGCTGAGACTGTCGAGCGTGTGATTGCGCTTCGGCGCGCAGTGCGTGTGCTGGTGTCCAAGCTGGACACCACCGTCAAGTTGTTTTGGCCTGATGGCCAAGAGCGTCCGCAGTTTACGCAGCAGAATAAGACACGCGTCAATTGCTGGCAGATAACAGCGGAGGACTACAAACGAAGGTTAGATGAGCTAGATGAGCGTTTTTTCGCCGTAGCTGGCGAGCTTAGTGATGAGGAAATAGATCTAGAAGTAAGTAGATCCAATGATTACACGGAGACGTTGTCCCGTATACGGGGTAGTTTAATTAGCTACAAGCGACGTAGCACTCTAGCCGCCGCCATGCCGTCGGGCGGCCTGGACGTGTCTGCACGATGGGCAGAGGCAAGAGCATCGTTACCGAAGAGGCTGTCGGAGAGCGATGGCCCCGGTGGCCAAGAATCAAGTTCAGCGCTGGACCCGAGTATAAATCGGCAAGTCGCGTTTCAAGAAAGCAACGCAACGGGCGGGGCGGCGCTCCCCGTTGCCAAGCTAAGAAGTTCAACGGTGGTCGAGAGTTCATCCATCCATCCAGTGACGCCATCCGAGTCTTCATCCACGAAAGGGAACGAAGTGGTTGCAGCAAGGTTAGTCGTGCATCACGTAACCAAGGACGTGGAGTTCCTGAAGAAGCCGACGACGCAGTACCCCGTCTTCCAGCCGGGGCAGGGCTACGAAGAGCTTCCTGAGAGTCGGGTGTTTGTTGCAACGTGCGAACCCCCGCTAATAGACCCAGCGGGGTGTTCAAGCTTGCGCAAACTGACTCGAGTCGTCGCCACCGTCGCCCAGGCTGGAAGGTGGTTCTACCGGCAGGAGGTGAGTGGTCGACTCACGGCGGAAGAGCTCGCGTGGGCGAAGCAGCTCCCGCTGCGTGAGGCCCGGCAGCCGGGCGTGGGGGAGCACGTCGCAAGCACCTCTCGTGGCGAGCCGTCCGAAGACGCGGACCTGGCCGAGTTCAATTCCAGACTGAAGCATCTACAGACCGAAACGGTCATGAACGTGTCGCAAGGAGGAGAAATGAAGATTTGGGCCGCGATCGGAGCAGCTCGGTTTAAAGGCGATGGCGCGCCGAGCATCTGCTGGTCCTGACGATGGCTCTGCGGCGACGGGGAGACCCCATGTCGCCGCGGGCGCCGTCGTAGTACTGTTGGAAGAAGGAGTGCTGCGGACATTTTGGCAAGTCATGTAGAGAAGCCGCCGGCGAACAAGGACGGCGTAAAGCGTGCCTACCGGGCGCAGTTCGGTGGAGGCCGCTACATCAAGAGGATTTGTTGTGAGCGAAAGTTGATCTCGCAGAGTGCCACACAATAAATGTTAAACAGAGCCAATGTAACATAGGTATTTTTGAGGGGCTACCGCCGCCCTCAAAAAGGGGGAGGACTGTTGCATATTGGATGGCCGCGAATAGAAGTTTGTATTTGCGCGCCATGATGATGATGATGATTTCTGACTGTTGGCCACAACCCGTCACGGCACTGTTAGCCACAACCCGCCGCTGCACGTTCGTGCACTGTCACGTTGCCGGTCGCCGGCCCTATAAAAGGGGGTGCGCGCCATTTTGTTACTCTCTTGCTATCCCGAGCGTTCGGCGTAACGCGCACTCTGCAAGCCCTTAGTCCGGCGGCGACCGGCACGTCCGACGGCCTGGCAGCGACAGCGGCGGGAGCGTGGCAGCAGTGCTGCACTAGGGCGGTGAGTGTTGTGGCTGGCAGTTGCAGGCAGATTAATATATATATGCATATATATATATTGTTAGTTGAATGATTGTTAGCGCTAGTGTAGCGGCAGTGTCAAGTGTGTGATCTGTGTGAGTTCCGGCGGTGGAAACTGCTTCGCGCTAACCGCCGGGACATTGTGCGAGCTAGCTAGGCAACAATAATAATAATACGAAGAGAGGCGGCGCTGCCGTATGGCTCTCTGTCGTATAGTGAAACATAATAAATAAGATCAGCGTCAGTGAACCCGCGCATTTTCGACTGTCTTCATTCTACGGTTCCGTTGGCAACAGCCTACATGTAAACGGAAGTGACTGACCTGCCTATACTACGGACTGGATGTGGATCGATACGAAATGTAGCTTAGCTATCTAGTAACGTGTTGTTTGAACGACTGCAAGTTCCTTGAACGGTGCTTAGAGTCATTATTAGATATTAGAGCTGCACTGATAAATTGTTGCGTTTTTTCTTTTAAAGTTTTTTTTCGTAAGGCTAATGCCAGTGTACGGTTTCTTTCGCGCCATGGCTGATTTTTAATCCACTCTGGAAACCATGCAAATTAATTTAAAGGTGAACGGTCTGGGTCTCGAACCAGAAAAGGCCTTGTCACTAAACGATCTTGCTCGGTCCTCGTAGGTCTGTAGAAAATATCGTAAGATTCTAATATTAGCCTGGAATTAGTCAAGTTTGTGTTAGTAGATGGGTGCCTTGGCTTGTGGTGCATCGCTGAGTCGCTTTAGTAAAACGTTGGCGGTGAAGTCGTGTAGAGAAATTACAGCTACTTGTATTACCAATGGAGGCTCCAGTAGTTTCATAACGATCGGTCATTTTGCTTGTTTGGCGCCAACAGGGCAGACAGATCTGAGGAGAGCTATAGTCGTACGAAATTAAAGTCGTACTTAACAAAATAAAGGGGAGTGCGAAATGGTGTCACAAACGGTGTAGTTACAGTGTCAATTACAATGTGCATTTGGCAAGGGGAAAGTGACAGGATGCGACGATCACCGACACGTTCGCCCCGTCGAACCCTGAGGCTATTGCACCTGCCGCTGGCTCCGCGGCACGCAAGGCAAGAGAACGTCTAAAGACCAACAAATATGCCCAGCTCGCCAACGAGTTCATTTTTGTGCCGCTAGTATTCGAGACACTCGCTTCTACAGAATATTGGCAAATGAATTGAACTGGCGACAGGAGACAAAACGAGCTTTTGACTTTCTACTTTAGCGGCTCTCTCTGGCGGTGCAGCGCGGCAATGTGGCAGCAATAATTGGCACAATGAGGGGCCGCCTCAAGGATAACCTCGACTGCACTAGCGCTCCTCGTAAGTCCTAGTGTAGTTAGTTCACATTAGGTGTAGTAGGTGTACAGATTTCGCTCCCATTGGTATAGGACGTAGAAAAAAAGTGCATTACGGTAGCACAGCGTCGACTAACGCTGGTGAGTGCGGATGATAGAGTATTCGATTAATTTGTTTTAGCAGTACAAACCCTTTCTGGGAGATCACGTGCCCACTAAACGTTTTTTCAACTAAACACATATTCATAGTATAGCTCAATGATCTCTACTCTCTCCAATCAAATCCTCCATGGTAAATCCGTAGTAGTGGTATAGTAGACGACGATGTGTGGCGGCAAAACCCTTGAGTAGCTCTTAACGCACTCCATATACAAGGTCTTGTATATATGTATCAATATACTCGTATATGTATGACTTTAAGTGTATGTCCATTACTATTGCATACAAACTAGTAACACCCGCAAATATAAAAGCTTACGCGACTAGAATAGAATATGCCAGGCAACCGTCGTTTCGCGCGTCTGGGATCTCGTCAATTTCACGTGCGCTGACCGACGCGTTAAAACACGCGCAGCCAATTGTCTACAAGTAGTGTCGCTTGTTGGGGCATGTTATCGTTTAGCCTAACATTTTGGCATATTTGTGCAGTTGCGCTGTTTAGAAAACGTGACTAGAACTTTCAGTGCCAGTAGGGCATTCCTCTGCTTGGTGCTTCCTTGGTGCATATGTCAGACGATACAATTGAACAACGTTCGAAAAAACTATGACTTCAGGTTTTACCTCAAAGTTTAGGTAATGTAAATCTCATGTATGGGCATCTAGCACACGCCCACTTCTAACCTAAAATGCTTAACTCATTAGATGTCTACCAAGACAGCCTGGGAAGACCTGCTAACGTCACATCTTCCAGATAGCTTGCCATGAGCCCAGAACGGAGATTCAACAGCGCGAAAACACGATGATTGATATGCCTCTGGGAATACTATAATATATATAATACTGTAACTCAAATAAAAAAAGTAATAGTGTCGGGTAATGCCTTGAAGCTCTACGATCAATGCGTTCCACTTTAATCGCCGCCAATCCCTGATTTTATGGATTTATTTTAATCATGTAATATTGAGGGGCAATGGTGTGTGCGCTTACTCACCTAAGGCCGTATTAAGTGTGGTATTTTTTGCATTCTCGAGCCTCTGAAAGCAATAGGCTATCCAGGCAGAGCCTTCAATATCATATCTCCACATTTTTATGCGCAATTAATTAGACATATCGAACACTGTGTCTGCACTTCTGCGCAGTTTTCGCAGGTGCTGGATTTGAGAGGGGATTACCCCGCCTTCCCCGCAATAGCTTGACTCTAACGTTTTAGCAGCAGTTGACGGCGGAGAGAGCAATGGAGGCATAGAAAGAGGGAGAGAGCGATGTAAATCACCACAACTACCCAGAGGCGCGGGCGTTGTGGCCTGGCTCCGTGTAGATTTACGGTTTATGCCGGACACAGCCGTTTAAAATCTCGATTGTTGTTGGGCGCACAGCATTGAAGACTTGCATTAGTTAATGCAGAGATAAGCAAAAGCCAACGCTTAAACGCCATTGAGACTAACGAACGTCAACAGGCAGATATTACGCTTTTGAAATTCACAATTTTATCATTCGCCTGATCGCACACTGTGCGTTGACTGCTGCGTAGCACTTTCTAAAACGTTGGAGTCAAGCTCGCTGTGTTTAAAACCCCGTCAACTAGATCTAGAAGGACAGCAACGGTAACGCCATGGAAGCCCTAATGTTCCTTACGTAAAGAAGAAAGGTCATGTAGTAATGACGGGAAAGGATTGTTTCACAACTAGTTAACCTAAACGTATTAAGAGAAACGCGTGCGAAAGAGAGCGGAAGCTACGGAGCCCCGCCGTAAGCGCCCCGAAGCATTGCAAGGTAGTTGAACTACAACGCTACGAATAAGAAAAACGCTAGCCTACGTTAGATGTGTTTGCATACAAACCCTCTCTGTGGTAGTAGTTACACCAAATGCAACACAAAAAAAAGAGAACTTACAAGATTACTTAACAGTTTTATTCAGCGGCACCTTCTCAAAGCAATGGTTGACGTTCGATGTACGCAAACGCATTTTCTTGTACGTAAAGATACTGAGTCCCGTCTAGTGATCCTAGTGATGCTGCCAATTTTTGGATTTCTGTACAAATGATGCATTAAAATACCTTATATGAGTGATTAGCTGTTGTACCTTCTACTACTAGTCGTCAAGTAGTCTGGCCTAATCGTTAATTTAAGTAAGCTATAAGAACGATGCAAAGTACAGAAGTAAAATTGCATTATAGGTAATTTAAAACGCCTTTGGATGCAGAAGCATTGTTTTTTTATGTACTGAATGGATTGACTACTATGGAGTTCGCATTTTGCGTACCTACGATGATGTTAGAGCGTCGTTTAGTAACCCGGCCAGACATCACTTGAAGCCAAAAATATGCCAGGCCAGTCCTTCATTAGTTTTGATAAGGCCCGTCCATTGCAAGCAATATTGCGCCACGTCGTAGATAGAGACTGACCTAGTACCCTTCGATCCGAGAAGGCTACAAGTTAGCATAAGTTTACATACCTATGCCAACCTGTAGTACATCATCTTAGCTTCTGTAGTTAGCAACTATCTACCAATGTATGTTTATTGTTATCTAGTGTAACCTACATATGTAAAGCACAGCGTCGACTCACACAGTGTATAATATAGTATTGCAGATTAAAGAGTTGTAGCAGTATATATAGTCTTATAAACTTGGAAAAGGTCCGCCAACTCCCAGGTAGGGCCAGGCAATGGCCAACGAGAAGGGACAACCGAGAAGGGAGACAGGAGATAAATGGAAGACAGATAGGGGAAAACATTACGGAATAGAGCAGCCTATGGACAAAGAATTGAAAAAGGAGTGCTGTGTTCCCGATCTCGAACCACTATGAATGAGGAATTGAGCAAACAGTAACGCTCGAAGAGCCGCCGCTTACCCATGTACTGGTAGAATGCAGGGAGCGTCGATGCAAAAAATGTATGTACTAAGCCTTAAAGATCCTATCCAAGGACGCGGAGCTGGCTGGGTAGAAGAAACCGAAGAATGTCGGGCCGGACGAGGCAGACGTAACACAAGCTTATTTCCAACTGGCCGAGTACAAGACTAGCCGAACGAGACTGCGAGGATGCATCGCTAAAAGCAAAGCGCAAGCGTGGAGAGAGTTGATTGATGCAGTGGACAGTGATATATGGGATTTGCCGTATCAGGTGATCATGGCCAAGACCCGGTGAGTTCCCCTAAAGCTCCCGCCGGACGTGCTGCTGGACAGAATCTCTGCTCTCTTTCCGACACAGCCATGGAAAAGCAATAAAAGGCTCGCGGTTGCTTTGAACAATATTACGGATATAACGCTGGAATACATAGGGTGGAAACGACGGGCAACTGGAAAAGCCCGTGGCCCAGACGGACTACAAGAAGGTAAGCCTCTTCCTCATTCTCAAACTCAAAAAGAGGACAGCTAGTCCACTCTTGTCCCTCCTTCCTCGTTCTATAGGCCTTGACACCTTGGGGAAGATTTTAGAGATCGCTCCGGTAAATAGACTGAACGAAGAAATCAAAGTTAAAGACACGTTATCAAACGCCCAGTATGGTTTTTGAAAAGGCAGAATTACTATTGGAGTCCCTGATAGGGTCTTGGAACGAGCAGATCGGGAGACCACGGAGACTCCCAAAACGAGGGAATTCGTGCTTCTGGTCCTCTTGGATGTTAAAAATGATTTTAAGGCTCCGCGCAGTTTTATGATCGACTGTTTTAGACAGATTGGCATAGGTGGAGCTCTTCTGCGAGTAGTTTCTAGTTTTTTCGACGATGACACGCTGTTGGTCAAGGAAAGGAGTGGCGTGATTGAGCTAACGCAGAATGTTGGGACTCCTCAGGGGGACCCACTTAGGTGCATTTCATTTACGCTGCTTCTGGCCGATGTTGTTCAATACGTGCGTTAAGAGTTTCAACATGCCGTGGTGGTGATGTATGCTGATGACATCGTTGTTGCTCATCGTAACATTGGTACCATCCCGCGCATTACCGCCATGGTAGTGGCGTATCTCACGAACAAAAGGGCTGAAGATAAACTCACGCAAAACCAAGGCGATTAAGTTTCGTCGCGGGGAACGTTTAGCTGCAGACGACGTTGCTGCGGTAGGCCATTGGAGTTTGTAAACTCTTTCCCATACTTGGCTCTCGGGATTTGCTACAGGGAAACATCGTTCACTGCACACATCGAGGACAGTGTTAACTCGGCACTGGCAGCTCTCTACAGAGGGGTCAAAGATGTACGGCGACTGTCCGTCGGTGCGGCAGTGCGCTTGTTTATGCTAAAGGCTCTGCCAAAGTTGGCGTATAGTTAAGACAGAGTGTGACAACACCTATCTCAAGCAAACTTTAATTTGCTTGAAAAGGGCTTCACACTATACATGAAGCCAGTTCTCTGCTTTTCAATTAAGGCGAGAGCCGCAAGCAATGCGCTAAGTACCACGCGGTTGATTGTCCGGCACTGCAACGAAAACCTTTACACTTCTTCTCTCGGTGGAGCGACAGGACAACAAATATTTATGTTTAATGTTAACTAGAACTATCTTGTACATACTCTATTTGAGTGATATAAATATGATTGATTGAAAAATGATTTCAGCGCTTACAAGTGCTGACGAGGAAGAGAATGTCAACGTATCTCTGCCAATGAATTCATCCTCCCTGAATGAAGAAGCCTCGTTGCAAAGGGGCAAGTATACAGGGTTACTGCAAGGTTCCCACAGGATTCGATTCTGGGAGCCGTCCTCTCAAACTTGGCCTATGACGGGATAGTATGGGGCGGCCTAGAGGAACCACAATTATCTGACGACCACCGCGTAAGGCACTCTATCTAATGGACCGGAAGAGGACAAAGGGAGTACGCTTTATGACGGCTGGTCCCAATAAAAATTAGGAAAGAGGAGAAGGCATGATTCTCGACACGGCGTTTACCGGAGCGGCAAAAGCCCAGTTGCAGGGAAAAGGAAGCAAGATATTTCTGGAGGAAAATCTGGATCTCACATCGGAAAGGAGACGATGGGCCTGTGCGACGCTATTGTGGAGCTCAAGGAACTAGGCGGGTAAGGTTCACGCGGCAGCCTGTCAATTATTGATTAGTGATTTCACCATTGTGTAGTAGACATCTCCTTTATGCAATAAATGTCGCTTTCTGATCGAGTCCTTCATTTCTCTTGTAGTCGACAAGAAGCTCATGAAACTGCGCTTATATATAGCCCGGCTCGAGCAAGTAATCTCCTCGCACCCTGACCTGCCTCCTCCACTACATATAATCGGAAACTCGTAAAAGCAACAAAGCGTCTCCGCATACTGACCGAGATGAACATAGGCATCAAGGACAGCCGGTTCCTCTTTCGCTACGCGAACTCGCGCCTCACAAGCAACGAGTCCCCACCAACCCTAGAATCTATTCCAAGATCGGCATCGACAGACGAGGAGATATTTGAGCTTCTAGCAGCTCATTTCTCATCTTTGTTCAACCCGGTTCCAGTAACCCCCGCATCAGCCACATCGACATCGTATTTTCTTACGATCTACAGCGACTCTCCTATTGATTTTAATGAATATGCCATTTACATGCAACTCTTATCTCTGAAACCCAAATGCAATCATACACCCGATGGCATCACACCTATATTTTTAAAAAGCTAGCCATCTTTTTAACGGAGCCATTAAAGCTTATTTTTGAACGGTCATACAATGACGCCGTAGTTCCAGATATTTTCAAACTGAGCATCGTGACACCGATCACATAAGAAGAGGCCCAAAGAGCGCATTGAGAATTATCGCCCTGTGGCTCAGTGCTCCATTGCCTGCACAATTTTTGAAAGGATTTTAGTCAAACACGTAACCAACTATATGACTGTGAATAATCTTTTCAATACTTTCCAACACGAATTTGTACCTCGTCGTTCTACGTGCACGCAACAATTAGAAATGACAAACGATTGGTCCTTGTACATGAATGACAAAACTGATTTTCACTGTAAATATTTTGACTAGAAGGGTGCTTTTGACAGGGTTGATCATAGGCTTCTTATTGACAAGATGAAGACGCTCCAGGTTCATTTACAGGCGCGTAAATGGCTTGCCGCTTTTCTGTACAATCGGTCGTTTCGAGTTGAATGCGGGGAAGCTTTTAGTCACGACGTGAGTCACGACTGGCTCCATCCGGCGTTCCACAGAGGAGCTCTCCTCTGCTGTACACAGTATTTGATTTAGACATAAAATCCTACATTCCGTCGAGTGTCAAATACTTATTGTATGCTGACGACCTAAAGATATACATTTCTCTGGACTCTCCCTCAGCGCACACTGCGCCACAGTCTGCTATCGATGGCATCTGCCGCTGGTGCATCGACAATGGGATGGAACAATCCCTTTCGAGATGCCTCGTTTTAAAACATGGCTTCTTCGATCTGGAGTATCAGCTTAACGAAACTATATAGCCCATCGCTAATGCTGCACGGGATCTAGGTGTATTAATGTCAACGGATCTAACATTTTCTGCACATTTAAGAGAGCTAGTGCTGATTTTATCAACCGTTTTTTCGACGTGACAATGAATAATCGCAGAAGTTAAATAATGTTTTTACCAAAATGTATTGCACGACTTGAAACAACCAATAATATGTTCGCCTGGCGCGTAACCAGAGAATCGCGTAACAAGGCGGCTTCGGGGGCGTCATTGCTTACCTAGCCTCCTTTCCACCCTTTATTCGGTAAATAAAGGCGTTTTCTATTATATTGTATTCTAAAGGGGACTTTAAGTTATGTTGTGTTAGTTATGTAGACACCCAACAGTTCGTATTAGCTTACTTCTGTCAAAGTGTGGCTGATTTACTAAGGACCGTTCAGAGAAATTGGCAAGAGCGGCGTGTCTAGCTAGCGACAATCTAACGTTTCTTCCACCGTCCAGTCGGCAGCAGCGTCCCAGGCAAGGACGGCAGGTACGTTCCACTCTCAGACTGCGCAGTAGAAGTTGATTGCCGCATGAGTTACTGCTGCTCAAGAGCGACGTGGGCTCCGTTTAGGCAGGCATTCAACGGTTCTGCGCTACGCCGTAAGGGTAACGTGATCGGCCAATTAATTCGCAAAAGTTTTCAGAAGGCTTCACGAAAGAAGCTGGGGATGCCCCTGACGCGCCGCGCTCTTCTCGATACAAGAGATCCCATAGGGCCGAAATATATATATATATATATATATATATATATATATATATATAATTTGGATGAAGGTTTTCACTACATTTACTGGAAACACTCCAGTCTAGCTAGAGTAGAGACCGCTCAAAAAGAACGACCAAGCCGGGTATATGAGACGAGACTTTTATAGTTATTTTATACTGCCTTAATATAAAGTACGATTAAAAATATAAAATTTCTTCACAGCCTGATAGAGACCAGAGCCTCTGGTGACCTTGAAATTGCCAAACAAACACTGCACTAGCGGAAACAAGCGGAAGACTCGATGTATATACAATACTGAAATACGAATCATACGGCTCACAATATAATACAATCGATAGACAAAATACAATACAATCGATACGTCGTCACTCATGCCAAGCTTGAGTTTAGCGTGAATAGAGAAAACCATTCCACGGACGTGGGTAGTGTGAAAGCGGCCACAAGACCAAGCTGTTTGCCTCGTTTTATAAAAAAAAAAAACATTAATAACTATTCATACGGGCATAAGCCTTACAGAAAGTCTAAAAAAAAAAAATAATAATTAAATATTTCGATGGGTACGACAATGATCTGAAAATTGATTTATTCCTCTTTCGTAAAAGACGACTGTTTGTGAAATTGCTGGCAACCCGTAGTCGTGTGGCCACGATCATATCAGCCGAGATTTCGAGCATAACCGAGACGTGGTTTGGTCGTCGCGCCTTGAGAGCCCGGTTAGGAACGTAAGTATGGACGAGTCGTCGGTGTGCTTTCCGCTTGTTGAGCCCTGCCCTAAAAGGCTCATACATGCAAATATCCGAGTGAGTGGGTATGTGTGTGTGAGAGCACATTCCAAAGACTTTGGTCCAGCTGAGGACAGCAAGTGCCACGGGGTGACTACTGCCCGACTTCTTCTGCTGCGTACGGCCTTTCACTACTACTACTACTACGCTCGGACTATTTTCAAAATTGCTGACTCTGACCACGACTACGCACGTTTAGCGAAGCTGTTTCTTCTCCTCTTCTGATCATGAGACGAGCATGTTCGATCAAAGACCCATCAGCGCCAGGGGGTACGGGAGGGGGTACCGCTTTAGGCACGTCGTGCGTCTTGAACTTTAGATGCGCATGAATGAGTCGGTCAGTAGATTACTAGTTATAACAGTATTTTTGGTCACACGAATCGTCCGCGGGCCGGAAATGCACACTCGGGGCACACCGACAAGCGACAACTTGGGGGCAAGAGTGTTCCCGCTGGACTACCAGGACTCTGCTGGACTCCTGACAAGCGTGACAAGCCCGACAACCGAAATCGTGCAGCTGTTCGAGCTCTGCCTCTGGCAAAGGTCAACTACTATGCAGGCTCTCCTATACAGCTGGCAGCCAATGTTAAATGTTGGTGGCGGCCGCCGCAGCCGACAGAGGACATGTCTAATATAGCAGGACCTGACTTGAAGATTGGCTACTGCCAAAAAAACGAAGGACGAAGGACGAAGGACGAAGGAGGCTTTGAAGCGGCGGTGGCTTAGGCGGCAAACACACCGCCGTTCAAAACGGGACGTTGCCATGGCAGCCACGACGGGACGTTGCCATGGTAGCATACCGACAATCTCGAACAAGTTCGAGAGCCAGCCTTGCTGGGTGTTTTTGTTCGACATGGTTGTCATTACCCTGCTACCGCTGCTGCTGCATATATCTGCTGGAGAAAGCCTATGTAGGCTCAGTGACGAGAACGACGAGTGCCTTTAAATGTTATCGTGCCACAGGCATCTGTCTAAAGCGTGGCTGTCCGAGCGCCAGAAAAATATCACGGCTACTTTTACACCGGCTTAAGTGCTATTTCGTCAGTGTGTATCGCCAGTGTTTGAACAAGCTATTATTTTTTTAGTACGCTAGACTGAACTAGCTGGTTCTTTCGTAGAATGTATGATAAGTCGTGAATTGAACAAAGTTCCAGTAAGATTTAAGTGGTGGCACGTCCACAGTAGTGAATAGAATAACAGAAAAACAGCGTAATCCATGTGTGTATTTATATATATATATATATATATATATATATATATATATATATATATATATATATATATATGTAGATAAAAAAGCACGTTTCGTCGCCTGGCTCCAATTTCAAAAGCTTATGCTAAGCTTATGACTACACCGCCGGAGAGAGTCGTTTTTCGGCAGTAACAATAACAAGCATAATTTGGGTGAGCTTCGAATTGCGAGGTTAGATGCTGCTTACGGGACTGTTGTGCCGGCGTACAGTGCCGTTACTAAATAGATAATGCCTCATTTGAGATAACAACTTCGGAGAGGAAATGTGCTAGAAGTCTACCAACTCGTGATTATTGACCGCCGATGGAAGCTGCGGGTCGGAGCGGAAGAGGGGCCTTCATTGGGCCTTTTGATTACGGCCGTTCAGGGTTCAGAAGACGCTTTCCTTTTCTGCCGGGGTGGTTTTATTTTATTTATTTCTGCTGCTATCGTTGTAGTTTTTATGTCTGCACTACTAAAGTAAAGTTTTCGGGATGACCCTCAGCCAAGATTTAACGTCCACGGAACTGTTTTTCACATTGCTTCATAGACGGACCCCCATAAGTACAAATGTGCAACGAGTGCGAGGTGGGGCTCGAACCCGCGCACCTATTTATGTGTCTCCTTTGGTTGCGAGGCGCAGACTCAATTCACCCCGCCACCGGGCTCGACAATGTCTGCACTACTGTCTCCAGCATCGCCAACACATCGCCTTCTATAGTGGCAAGCAGCCACCGAGGCAGCCGGCAATGTAAATCTCTACACGTTCGGCTTTGTCCGGAGCGACCGTCACTTGTGATTCTGTACGCGGTGAGCGCTGCATTGATATCACGGCAAATGACTGACCAAAGATGATGCCAAGCTAGGTCATTTGGTAACAAGACGTTATCTGGTATTTGGCTGGTCGTAAATCCCAATTGAGGACTCTGTGGTCACTCTGAAATGAGTGTATCTAATTTTTATGGCATCTTGACAAAACGTTCCACCCTCTGGCCAGTACAGACATGATGCAATTACGCGCTACACTGTTTACGCATTATGGGCGATCTATTTAACCGATTCTAACCGACCACATCCAACGACTACAGCATTCCGCGTCAAAGGCCCAACGTCCCTCAGGCAATCGCCGGCCAATGACGACACGTCTCAACCGTCCAATCCGAGGAGAGGGAGGACCGACTCAAGACGCTCAATCCAAACCAAACCCCACCAAGCCAGTATTCGTATACGAAACAAACATAAACCTATGTAACTTCCGACTGATTTCAGAGCGCATTGTGGTATCTTTAATGGGGTACCAGCACGCCGCGGTGTCCCGTGTGTGAAAATGACTTCACCGAGAAAAGATGGACTCTTTTTTCATCTTTTTCGCAGCTGCACTAGACGCAAGACGCACGTCCACGTGTTCTGCCTCATTTGTATGTAGGCTATTGGCGTCGTAGTTGTCGCCACCGTACTGAGTTCTTCTTCTTCTTCTTCCCGGTTGACTGATAGTAATGCCATTTTTACAATATACTGCTGGTGCAATATACATCTCCGCAAAATAGCAAACATTAAGTCATCCCAGATAATAGCTCGAATTGGTTTTCGCCGACTTCTAGGCCGCATTCTACCTCAAGTCGTTTACTTCAATCAGTTACATACCTAGGAGTACCACTTATGTTTCTATGGTTCAAAAGGCAAATCTCGCTAAATTACCCTTGTTACCGATGAGATCAAAACAAATGGATCGGCATAGTTACGGAATTGAGCCAGAGAAACAATCTGACTGAATTTTAAATATCTACTAATATTTAGCCGGAGCAGGTTCTATTCGCGATAAACTCTGGGAACTTCGAGTGTCCATCTTATAGACATCGGCTCTACAGATGAGAAGGACAACACAGAAGCAACCAACTTTTGGAGAAAAAGACGACCCGGACGCTTGCAGACGCCCCCTCACTTAAAGAAAAAACCTGTGCCAAACGATCAGCCCCCCAAAAGAAATAGAGAAAATATACTTATGGCATAAATGAATTATTTAGTCAAAAACCCGCGACTGCGGGTACATTATGTACCCTAGTGTATGCATGGCTTATCCTGCTGCAAAAACCCGGGTCGCGATCTATTTACGCGATCACCTGTCCAACACTCTGTCATCTATTTCAGCGTAAGCCCCTCGCGCTCTTGGGGAGCGACATGTGGTGGCCACACCTTTGCCGAAACGCTTGCGAAGGACTCCTTGCGATGACAACCATCGTAAAAGGTGTCGTGGCGAAATTCCATTTGAGACATACCATCTGAGTGTCTGCTATTCGACTTTCGTACCGACCAGCCAAAGTGCAGAGCGAGACTGACTAGACTGAAAAAAAGAGGGGAATTGCGTGCGCTTCAATCGGAATGGCGGCTTAGCGTAATTCCGAGCGACTTGGAGGTGCTCATGTTACACACACGTTAGGCGTAACCGTCGTTGGACGAGAAACGTCTAGACAAGGGAAGAGGTGTACGTCGTAAACATGGACGTGACTTTGTGTCATACGGGTGTACATGTGCATGGTTGTGCAAATATATATATATATATATATATACGTACATACATACACACGCACACACACACATATATATATATATATATATATATATATATATCGAGGGTGTTCCAGAATTTGTCCAACAAACATTGATGTCTAGTACAACTCGGCGAAAATATATATATATATTTTTTAAAGAACCAGGGGAGGAAAGGTCTTCTAAAATAATTAGTCGAGCGTGAAAGCCAAAATATAAGAATTGCAAAAAGTTTCATTTGTTGAGAATTACCTTCAATACAAGATCCGTTCTGCCTGTTGAGCTTACGTAGGATGCAATTCAACAGATGCAACCTTTTTCGCAGAACACGCAGGTACGATTGGTTTGACGATAGGATGACTAGGACTCTTGCAGTCGCAGATTTAATGAAGATACGTCAGGATAAAAAGATCAATAGAATCATTTTTGGTCATTTCGCTTTTACGTTAAAATGATACATTTCCGCCTCTCATTCCGTTAGCAAAAAAATATTTTTTTCGCCGAGTTGTACTGAGCATCAAAGTTTGTTGGGCGAATTCTAAAACACCCTGTATTTAGGCCGGCACCAAACCCACGACCTAGATAACGCCAAACAAGAATACTTTTCTTATGAGCTTCTCATAAAGCTTGCCCTGACGGACAGGCACGAGGTTGGTTGCCTGGTATCATAGACGCATGGTCACCTAACTAATTTTTTGCAATTGCCCTTGTTAATTGTTTCGGGAAGTGCTTGCATGATCGTTTGGATGACTTTCTCTTGCTCCCGAGGATTGTCTCCTATGGCTAACACCTCTTGCTCTCGGGGATTATATCATATGGCTAACACCTCACACTTAAAAGCGCTAAGAGGCAGCCCGCCCAATTCCTTGAAGTGTAGTATGGCCTATAGATTTTTCACTACGGCATCCGCGGGACCACCCACGATGCCGCAGTGATCACCTTGGCACCAGTTAAGCAAAGCTAAGACAAAAACAAAGTTGGCCTTAGTGAATCTTGGTGTATCTTGATGAACTTGTCATGATAGCAGGTCGACGGATAAGAGACTCTACTTACGCGCTACCAGAAAGTGTTACATCCACTGTTACACACAAGACCTTGACACAGTGGCTAAGTTGTATCAGGCGGCCAATTATGATTACCAGTGGCATTCGACGGGTCGTGCTACTCTTTTTCCGAAGACCACCACTTCAATTTTCTTTGCATTGATAGCAATACGATTTGCTGCTCACCAAGCGTTAAGGGCAGTGATATCCTGCATAATCACCAGATGTACCTCCTCACCAGACTGCCCAACATATTTAAAAGTGCTGTCATCAGCATAAATAATAGCCGCTCCTCGTGCAATACTTTCCATGTCCTTTATAAAACAGGGGAAGTTTAGTGGGCCAATGCACGAGCCCCGGGGGGTATACCGAGCGAACCCGGGAGCAGTTTTGACCGGGTAACCCCCACGTTCACAAGCTGGTGACGCCCGAGGAAGTACGCCAATAGCAGTTTAATGGCGTACTCCTTAAAGCCTAGGTGCTTGAGTTTGAGTAGGAGAATATTTGAACGAACATTGTCAACGGCGCGTCCGCGATCTACAAAAAGTGCTTATCAGTCATAAATATATATAAATATATATATTGATGACGATTTTGGCCAGAATCTTTTCATCACCCTCGAGTCCCAGATGCCATACGGGTAGAGCGTATAATGCGACCGGGACAACATATTGCTTGTACAGTCTGACATACAGGGAAGCATTTTTTAATAACAAAGGAGCGCAAAATCCAGTTCAGTTTCCTGGTAGCAGCCGTTACCACTTCAAGTCCATGAGGTGTCTTATCACCGTTACCACGTCAAGTACATGAAGGCGTCGGATGTCAGTATCCCCAAGTGTTTAATCGCCTTCTTAGCTTTTAGTTCCTCAGAGCCTAGCGTGTATCTGTGTGCAAAATGATTGTGTCCAAATGGTAGCACAGTTCATTTATTAACAAATAGTTTAAGACCGAGGCTTTTACAACACTCAATGAATTTTTCTAGCGTCTCTTGAAAAGTTACTATGTTAGCTCTGCTATCTACGGGAATATACAATTTGACATCATCACCATATATTTTTACATGGACGACTTGAGGTATTACATGTTCAATATGTCTGTATAGAGTATATGCACTGAAGGGCCGATAATGGTACCCTGCGAACAGCCCGAGGTAACCTGAGCCGTAGATGACAGACAGTCGTTAACTCTGACCCTGAGGAGTCTATAACTTATAACAGCCTTCTTCCAAATAACTATTGGACTACCCACTCCATATTTCGGAAGGTAGCTATTGAGTGTGTGACACTCTCAACAGCAGATCTGATATCAAAATACATTAAACGGTCTTTTATCATTTATGAAGAGGGTCTAATTATTTTGAGTCTCAAGTAACTGTAGGAGAGCAGAATGAGCGGGTTGCTTTCCGGTAGAGCTCCTCTGCTATAACCTTGTCAAAGAGCTTGTAAGGCATAGAGATCAGCGATGGGCATTCTATTATGGGGGTAACTTTTGTCGCCACGCTTATGCACAGGGCAGACGATGGCATATCTAAAGAGACTGGGTACGATTTCCTTTTCGAGGGACCGGCAAAAGATAATCGAAAGTGGCACACATTCTTCATAGCCACACTTCTTATACATGATGATCAGAATACCGTCGGAGGAGACGCTACGCTTGTATACCAATCTGCGCAGATGCCGTTCGAGGTTCTCCGAAAAAAAGTCGACGTTTTTTCACCACCTGCATGCTGGAAGCCCCATGCAAGTGGAGAGGGGGGTGAGTCCTTCGCAACTGCAACTTGACGTACATTGGGTAGGTAGCGGCAAACACATTTATAATTATTTCTGCTTTCTCGTGGTCATCGGTAGTAGTAGATGTCCGATCGCTTAATTGAGATCAGGGTGCCCTTGCGATTCATACGTTTTTAAAAATTCCT
This sequence comes from Dermanyssus gallinae, assembly GCA_003439945.1. NCBI lineage: Eukaryota > Metazoa > Arthropoda > Arachnida > Mesostigmata > Dermanyssidae > Dermanyssus > Dermanyssus gallinae. Next base: position 64,328 of record QVRM01002755.1, read on the forward strand.
ATGAACAGCGCTGGGGGCGGCGGACTGAGCAACACTGCTCTCCCCAATGATGCATTTCCCATAGAGATGCAGCTTTTCTGTAATGTAAGCCCTCGTTCCCACGCAGCGCTGCTCAGTTGACGGGTAGTCCGTTGAATATTGAACTCCTCTCGGTATCCGAAGTTCCCGTAGGTACAAATATTTCAATAATCAGCGGTTTCCCACCCCCGCCATTGCCAGCAATAATACGCGATTATTGCTGGCAATCGCGACTTTGGACCCCACCACGGTATGGTTACGTTCAAAGACGAAAGACCAACTCTCGTTGTTTCGGATTAAACAGCTTTGAATTTTGGTCAAATTTATTTGTCTGTGAATCAAACATCTTAAACACTGAATTGTTCAAGTTTACTGGGCTCAAACATTGCTTGCACAGGAATGGTTGTGAACGAAACTTGGCTAGGCCGGATCGCCGGATGACTGGACGACAGCAAGAACCGGAATATGAATCCAGACTTTGCAGCCTAGACAAAGTAGAGCAACTTGAGTGTAATAGAACCGCATTATCACAGGCTCCGTTTTAACCGTGTAACTTTTACTCTTTCTGAGCAGTATTCTTCCGTTGGAAAGTATATAATGAACACGTTCCACATGGACGACTGTTTTAGTTTGCACTTTTCTCATTTTGTCCTACGTCATTTCTAGTTGTTTCAGAGAATTGACTTATAAACCTTGGCGGGTATTGTCAGAGCGCTTATGTTCTTATGGTCGCTAAAGGCGGTAATTTCTTGATTTTCGTAATTTTATATCTCCGCCGTACTCTTCACAGAAATAGCTATATTCCGTTAGATATTATTTCCTTATCCGTATCCTTTTCAAAATTGGGCTTCTGCACGCACAAACTGTCCAGACACGTTAGCAAGGCTGAAAGTCGAACTAAATGCACATTAAGTCAAAATATTTTTTGTTAAAAAGAAAAGGAAAATGTTCTTAATTTTTGCGGAATTAGTCGACTGGCCAGCTCGGTAAGACCTATCAGGCTCAGAGGTACACAACTCACAACAGAAATCAAGACAGGTACCTCGTAAACGGCGGGCACGTGGTTTGTCAACGTTGTGTTGTGTTTCTTCACTTTTAAGAACAATGCAGTATGCGTCAATGTCACCATTTGCTTTGCTTACACCAGTCAGCGAGGCTGTCGACAAATTACTAATCTGCGGCCACCGCGGCCTGCATACAAATATATTAAATTTGTTGTGAAATATATTTGCCTTAGGTCCAAGTAGATGCATACACATTCAGGGCCCTCGACGACCAGGAAAACGTAGGCTAGGGGTGCTGTCAACTCTGAAGGAGAGACAATTCAGGAAAGATGCACACTACGGTAATGTATTAGAATGAGTACCCTCCCGCCATAACTTTCTTCTCAGGGGGGGGGGGGGGAGAGGGGAGTGCCTTCACGCGCACGCAACCAATCTTACTAGTGGATTGTGTGAAACTCGACTCACGGTGTTTAGGGCCATGTATAATACTCACTGAAAGCTCATCCTAGCCTGTATAGCCCAAACACGCCCGGAATACATCTTCTAGAAGAGAGAAACCCTCGGCACATGCTAGTTGGCCTGTAGTCGATCGGTTCTAGCCTCCCTCCTTATTTCGGCAAGTTCGTTCTTAGTCATAATCGGACAAAGTGCCTACTTACTTGCATTCTGTACTCAGATGCACTATCTTTAACTAGATTCTTGTCGTTCCGTTCCTGCCGTCTACTACTGCCACACCGTCATACACTTAGTAGCGGTAGTCTGTGGGTTATTTTTATCAAGGCTATTTTCTGATCCAAGTATATGCAATCGAATTGTTTGCGTCCCCTTCATGGAAAACATGCCCAGACCTCTGTCTCATCTCTAAAATACATTGAGTGCATATAACTTGATGCGGTAAAATAATGTTGATATATAGGTAACCGGATATCTGCATCTATATTCTTTTATAAACGTATAGTCGAGCCCTGTGCCACAGGCCGATAGTTCCTTGTGTTTTTTTATGCATGTACGTGTATATATATATATATATATATATATATATATATATATATATATATATATATATATATATATATATATATATAAATATATATGGATAGGGCTATGACGGAATGCTCCGTGTAGTCAGAGCAATACAGAATGGTGCACTTAGAGCCATTTTTCTACGAGACAAAGAGATTTGGACCGTGATTTATTCAATTGATATAAAATATCTAAGGTGGAAAAATATACACGCTGCGAATTTTTATGTTAGCATATCACATTTTGAGACGAGGCATTCACAGTGCCCTCAGTATCCTTGAGGTCTAGCCAACACTCAATTGCATGCCGCCTGCCCGAAACCTAGACCTGCATTTCTGAAAGTAGTAGGCACCTCACATGAAAGCACCTCTTCGCTCGCGAAGTAAGAAAATGGTATTTAAATTTTACAGGCTGTATCAGGCCGGCAACCCACTTCTTTTACCGATAACTTAAGCATTGGGAAATGCAGAATAAACCACGTTTGAACTTGAACTTTAAAAAAATGATTTATATATATAGCCAAATAAAGGCTCCGCAAACTCCAAACACATTGTAGTCAATGAGATTGTGCACACGATAATTACATGGCATGAATCAGGTCATTCGCAAGACAGTGGGAGATAAAGCTAAAATATATATAATCAAGGATCTAAACTTACTGCGATAACAGATGATCCTTGACGATCGATGACTTCAACGAGCTTCACGATGATCATATACGTATGAGCTATGTTAAGCAAGGTGCCATGCCGCAGAATGTCCCGCGGTAGCAGACTCAGTAGCAGACTTTGCAAAACAATGGTGTAATTCGTTGCTGTAAAAATCCTGTTACCCAGCTAGGGCGTTAACAAAGCATGAATATTCATAACTAGCATGAACAACATGGTTATTTAATATATAATAATAGATAGTTTAATCGCTTTCATTAGTTTGCATGTTCCGTAAAAACTGATAGAGCACCACCATGCCTCTCTTATCACATTACATGACACAGACATATGGCCTTCTTGGCGTGAAAGTCTGCGTTCGATGCCATGGTGTATCACATCGAATAATATTAATATAAATTCTTCATTAACGCTCTTTGATCATAATAATATTAATTGTTAATAACTAATCACCCGACGCCAGCTACACCGTCAACGCTTCAGGCTCTCGCGCAAATAAGACAATGCGTGTGTCAGATGATATTAGATACGCGTGCTGCACCTGATTGATCAGCTTTAGCAGAACAAGAAAACTAATATCAGTGAAAGAAGATACGGCCAGCAGCTAAACCGTTTGAAGCAAACCGTCGACAAGAAACGCCCTAAGCTGTGCAGGCTTACTCTAGGTGCGTCGTATTCCAGCATGACTACGCCACCCTGTCTGTATACATTTGTAGCGACTTGCCACGAGTTGATGAAGTGCTCGTGAGACATCCCACCGCATCTATCTTATTGTCCGGATTTAGCTACCTTAGATTATACTCTGCTGCACTGCAAACACATTAAAACTGGATAACTTTGAAAGTTGAGTGTATTGAAGGCCGTCTTGACTTAAACGAAACATTAAAGAACGAGCAGTTTTATGAGAATTTTCTCATTCTATCTCACTGAGAGAGCGTTGAACACAGCGTTAGAAAAAAAAGGTGTACATATATTGAAGTTACACAATATATGTGCAGTGAATTGTTGAATTCGCCAAATAGTCCGACAGAACAATTTGACGAATTCAATAATATTTGTTAAACGCTCGTTAAGGGCTCTTTATTATTCATACAAATGCACAACATTGCTACATTGGCAATTAGTCTTGTGGTAGTTGCAATATCATATATATATATATATATATTGTTTCGAAACAAAGGGTCAGGAAAGACTGCTTGCAGGAGGGACCTGCCCAGCCGCCCTGTAGTGAATATCTCGGGCGTACATATTATTGATGTGCTGGCTGCTAAAGACGTTATACGTTGCGGCGGCCAATCCTTGGAATTCGTTAACTCTTTCCGGTATCTGGGGCTTCGGCTTCATTATACTGGAACGACCTTCACTGCTCACATCGTCGAGACAGCGCGCACAGCCCTAATTTCTCTTTATGGAGAAATAGGCGATGTCCGGCGACTGTCCGTCCCGACGGCAGTGGCGCTTTTCTACCTCAAGGTTGTTCCGGCGCTGATGTATGGTCTTGATAGAGTATGGGAACACCTCACTCGGGCAAACTTTGGTTTGCTTGAAAGGTGTTTTACAATGTACATGAAGCGAGTACTTTGCCTGTCAATGCGGGCAAGGAGCCGGTTTGTGTACCTAATGTCAGGCTGTGCACCATTTGTTGAGATAATTCGATTGAGGTTGAAGACGCCGCGTACAGTATCATTCGAGAGCTTTATCTCGGAATGGGAAAATAAAGTCCAACGAGAAGTGAACAAGTCCGACGAGAGGTCGGAGACCTGGATGTTTTCAGAGCCTCTCACCTCTGGTCTGGTCCTGCGTGTGACAATCGCCACGTCTATACCACATACATAGTTCATGGCTATCATCACCTGGTCTGTTCGAATACGAGCTTCCACGAAGAGTACACCGAGTGCGTCTGTCGACTGTGCTCTCAGGCGTGTACGAAGTTTCATGCATCTGCCTGCCTGGCCCTTGCGAAGAGATCACTGCACTGCCTCTCTCAAATAACATGCCGCGAGCAGCTGAGTGTATAATTGTATAATATGTATAATTGCTCATGTTATATGCATACTCAATATGAGTGAAATAAATACGATGATGCTTATTGGTGTGTTCCGTTCTTGCTAACGTATCTAAACACGAGCATAATGTGGCTTCTACAATTGTTCAGCCGCACTTCGAAAAAAAAATAATCAATACGATTCGCATCCACAAGTTGAGCCAGAACCAGTTTGTCATTACAAAAAAAAAATATCGTAGAGATATTATCGGCGGTAAAACAGTATCGCTCGATTCCAGGTCGCACCTAATGCGGAGTCTCTTTAAAAATCTTCGTTGCACACCCTCAATCATAGCTTGTATTTACATAAATGTGGATGCTATAGAGAAAGTACAGTATAAAGGTTTGGACAACCATACTCACAAGTATAGACGCTGCTTTGACTAGCTCTTGAATATGTGCTGAGAAGGTGCGGTCTATTGAGATTAAGACTCTAAGGTCCCCTCACTGTATCCTATATAGTTACATATTAGAACAAATATTACGTACAAAAGAACTGGAAACAAAGCGTTAGTATCTTGATTATTAGTAGAGATCGATCTCGAGCTTTCGTTGGCGTTGTCGACGGATGGTTGACCAAGGTGCTGAAAACAAAACAAACAAGCAACATTTTTCGAAGTATACTCGTATGTTGTGCTCTAATAATTTTGTAACTCAGCGGGTTAACTCCGCCTCTGTGCGTGGAACTCTGCTAGACTAGACACGTCCGAACCAGGCAGATATGTGCCGTTTTCACTTAATTTGTTCGATGTAGACGTTCATAAGAGACAATTGTTACCACTAATATATATATATATATATATATATATTGCGTATTTTCAGAACTAAGAGAACTGGAGACGGATTGACCAAGAAAGAAAACAATCTGTCTAGGTGTAAGCAAAGTCACGACACGCGGCCACGACATCAACGCGACCATTGATCGGCCCTGTTGCTCTTGACGACCAACGTCACCGGCAGTTGACGACAATACGACACTTTCTCGTTAAAGTTCTGTCCAGCCATTATTAGCCATCTTATTTTCTCTTTATTCCATTCCCTCTACTCCTCCTTTCTGTTGCTCTTATTTTCTTTCTAGCTCTCTCTCTCTCTCTCAATGTCTCCCCATTTGCCCTTGCTCTTTTCTTCCTAAAGAAATAGGTTGGTTTTGAAACTCCGAAAGAACCAAACACCGAGTCAGGCAAGAGTCAAAGGACGGCGTAAAATGCATACACTCTTTCAGCTAGCTACGCTTTCGCACGCCTGCAAGGTCGTCCATATGTGCCTAATACCGTACTATAATGTCACGGATGCGTGATACGTGCTCAAATTTGCGCCATTCATGCGTTCCTGAGGTGGAAGTGCCAGGCTGCGCCGATCGTGGCAACTCCGGTCCTCTTTATGTATACGGCCTACGCGGCAAAGAGCTGAAGTAGTATGTATAAAGTTTTTTGGAGATGCGGGAGGGTCTAGGGAGAGGACCGCGAACCAACCGCGTACGACTGAAAGGCGACCGAGGAGGGAGTGTAGCCGCATACCTCTCAGCTACTGTGTGGCTGGCACTTGCATTGACTCCACTGTGTGGTCAATGCAAGTGAGACGGCAGGCTTGTGTGACAACGGATACACTACAATATATATATATATATATATATATATATATATATATATATAGCTGCGTTACCTGAGCAACGTTTAGCCTATTGATGGCACACATTCCCTAGTATGCAGCAGCAACATGCGTGCTTCTTATAGTCGCTACATTTCAGCGTTTCGGCGTTTCCCTTTTCTACCACAGGCCGCCTACGCAGATCGCGACAGCGACGACATTACGAAGAGTTTTAGAAGTTCCTTACCTGCTCTCACTAATTATCTGTGCTCTGTCTCTCTCTCTAGCTCCCACCTTCTGATCCCACTGACCTCTCACTGCTCGTGTTCTTTTTTGGGTCACGTTTAACAACACTTCAATCCAACGTTCGATGGACTTTGTCTAAGTTAAGAGCAGTGAAAAACAGTTTACAAGTAGCGGGTCCTGGGGGCTCAAACCACCGTGGGGTTGCAGCCACCTCCATCAAAAGAAAGCAGGCGCGCTGATCAGCAGCCGACGACACTCACCAATGCGTAGACGCTACATTCTTTCTTTAACAATCCAATAAATGATCACACGACTTTTCATCGCCCATCGTCTTGTCAAACCAATCAGGTGTGTTCAAGTGCGTACGGACCCGAATCATGCGATCGATAATCAGTGAGATGCATTCAACCCTCTCAGCTTATCGAAAAAGCTCTCAAATCACGTTCAATTTACACCGAACCAACGAGCCCTTGCGCATATTCAGCACGCACCCTTTTCAGTTCACTTAACCCTCCCTAATAATAGGCACTCCGACTCATTTAGCCAACAGACAATATAAGTCTCATCGAAAAAACTAGCTACTCGGTGAAGAATTTTGAATTCATGCCCGTGAAACCGATAGGCAAACGCACTGCGCACAAACCATGGTATGATGAAAAATGCAAACCCAGAAAATACATTATTTGTAGTCACACGGATCTTAGCCCGGATGGACTAAAACGAATCGCATATATGTAACGGAACTTTGAAAAGATTAAGACGAAGTTAAACAAGCATATAACATCTTTCAGCCCGTAACGCGTGTACAACAAAGTGCTACAAAGCCATAAGCTCCTCCCAAGGCGGCCCATTCCACCAAATTCAATAAGTAATGACAGTGGTATGTGTAGGATAGCAGCGTCAGTTAAGCTGCGCGGGTATATATATATATATATATATATATATATATATCGTCTGTTGGCGGCAATGCTGAAGCAAACTAAATACATGGCGCCAAATAGAAGATGCCGCCACCCTACTAGCGAAGACGCGGGAAGTCACTAAATGCGCGGGCAATCTGTGAGTATATAAGGAGGCATGAGAATAAATGAGTTAGCAGTCGTTGGTGCGAGCCAGGCAGAGGACGTGTGTTGTTTGAGAGAGAGCCTAGCGAACTCGTATCGGTCGTCGTCCGGTCGTTAGGGTGGTGGATACTAAAGTATGTATTTCACTTTACACGGCTATTTGGTGACATTACACTACCTTCACTACCTTCGAATGTCGATGATCACCCGGCCTTCTAGTAGAAGAGGTCACCAAAGTAATACATTTTAAGGAAAATGGTAAATTTTCGTTAGATTTTATTACTGCATATGTTTATTATTTACTGCATATGAATATGTTCATATGCAATTTGCGATTCGCATATAAACATATTAAGACGAATATAAATATTCTCTGTCCGTCGTTAACCAATCTGTAGAACGCCGTAGAAAAAAACGAAAATCTTATTAGTATTCGAAGATAACTCTTTCTCCATCCTCTGAAGATTGGAAAAAGTTGTCTGCAATCAGTTTACAAAGAAAAACGTGAAGCAGTCGACCCAACCAACTACCGGAAAACTGCACTAATTAGCATTAAATTTCAAAAATTCAACTTTACTTGTTTCAAAGCATATAAATAATGTAACTTGCTTATACGACCCCGTAGGCCCAGATTTACCATGCGAGTCGAGTCCGGTGGCGTGGTGCATTCGCGCACGCCTCACGACCGGAGGAGACACATAGGTGCAGTACGGGTTCGAGCCCAACCCACCGTTGCACATTTGTATCTATGGGGTTGCACATTTTTATTTATGGGGTCCGACTTACGAAGTAATGCAAAAGCAGTCCCGTGAACGCCAAACCTTGGCTGAGGGTCTGCCCAAAAAGTGTTTTTAGAATTACGATGCGAACGAGATCGACTCCAAAGAGAAACGATCTACGTCCGACGCTGTTGTTTTTGTTTGGAACTTGATTCGCGACATGCTGAAAGTAAAAAACGGGGCCCATTGGTCAGTAGCAGAGAGACTCGAGAGAGGACTTGTTTACGGCGACCAGCTGAGTCCGTTCTCCTTCGTACTGTATATAGCTAGTTTGGCAGACGCCCTCAGAAATGTGAAAACGACACACACACAAACAAACTCAGATTTTATGCCGACGACTGAGTAGTTCTCGCAAAAGCACGTATCTACCTGCAGTTTTATCAACGGAAAGCCTCAGATTGGTGCTACGAAGTCTAACTGACAATAAGCATCGCCAAAACAGAGGTGCTAAGATGTAGTCGCGGTATACCGTTCGCCGCAGACAATCGGCACACCATAACTAAGGGTAAGTAATATTGAACTGCTACCAATCAGTTATGCTACCAACCAGGATTAACAATAACGCTCCAGCTATCATTCGGCAAACATATAGAAGAAATGCGTAGCAAGGTCGCCGCGGCCATATTTCTTATATAGTTGAATAGCTCTAAACGTATTTAGAATTAAAATGTTACCACGTAATTCACGCAATCGCTCCTTAATGTACAACGTCAGATCTCAGAAACACTTACAAGAATGCGAAATTCTATGAAAATTATTCGTCATAAAGCGGGCGGCTATGTAGAGGAGGGGGCTTTGAAGTGATATATGCTGTTTGTCATTACCCAGACCCCGATCTTTCGTCTGCGGAACAACATAGCATGTTTACCATCGCTTAGTATGCTTGAAAGGGAATTGTTATGAAATCGTTGAGTGCGTATGTAAATATTTTGGAGAGTGCAATATCAATGGACGCCGCCAGATACTCAACTGCTTGTTTGTCGAAACATCTTTACTACAGTTAAGTTTCAACGCTATTGTTGAACGACTGTTTTATACTACCAATTTGTAGAGAATAAACTTGAAACATTTAATGTACAACTGACTGTAAAATAAGCTAATCATTCGGCAGTGTCATACGAATACGGCTGACGCAAGACGGATTTTATTAACATCGAAGCAATATTATATTCATTTTGTAAAACTTGCCGCTTTCACATTGATTTCAGGGAGTAATGTCGCACGTTCGACGATGATAGTCGTTTTGGGGACTTTTAACTTTGGGGAACCCCAAACAGACTTATATATAAGTATTTACTTTCCAATGTCGGATTCCGGCTGTAGATGTGCTCCAATGAGAAACGCGCAAGTACCTTGATGCGCCAACAGCTGTCTATAGGTTTTCGAGGATACGGCAACTGTTTTGGGAGCTCTGGTTGACGGGCCGCGCTGGGTATCAACTCCCGGCGGTCTAACCAAGATTGATATAATATTGGGGCTGTGACACATGGGGCCTTCTAATTAGATCGACTGACTGGCTCACTTGTTCGTACGCCAATGGCAACGCCCATTTTGGCTTTTGTCGTTCGAGGTTGGTTGAAATGTCGTGACACATTTTATGGTGCGGTAGTACAATTTTTGATTAGTCCCCGGCGAGCGTTCAGTTAGAGAGGTCACGTCGTATTTCCCAGTAAGTTCTGTTTCAGCTATATACACGATACCGCGAAGGCTCTCGACGTTCCATATGGTAGCATATTGATTGTTTATCTACGCGTAAAAACTGCTAAAAGCAAATGAAATTGCATATAGGCTACTTCACCATTAAAGTGAGCTAAAATTTAAAGTGAGTTCAAAACGATACGCTTTAGCCGACTCGTACTATGCTATGTCTTAGAGCTGTCGTGGTGAATGCAGTGATTTCTGTGCCCAAACCAATACGAATTTGTACATTTGAAGCAAAAAAGATACAGCTGTAAAATTCCAAATATTTTATTTCAATTATAAATATAGTAGCAGATAATCGATAATGGTACATAGTGATTTTACGCCGTTAGTCTTCTACATAGACGATAATTAGGACTGCTAAAAATAAAAGTCTTATGCAAATATTTCTACTTTGAAGGTACAAAAGATATATATATATATATATATATATATATATATATATATATATATCTACAACTGCTACAAAAGGTCGTCTGCTGTTGTTGTCGTAGCGAATCAATTCCTACTAAGTGTATCTGGATTCTACGCATTTTTTGTATCCTCCGGCCTCTCTTTTTCGTACTTTAAACCGGACGTCTCCGTTAGCCACACTTTGACCCGTACTGCAAATTGGTCCGGGCAGACTTCGGTTCTCAGTTCTTTGAAGATGTCGGCGTAAAAGCCACCTTCCTTTCGGCCAACTACTGTGTTCTTTCTGGTTGTTCTGTGCGTGCTTCCGACGCTATCTTTTCTTCTTTCTTTTCTTTCTGGCTTTTCTTGAGACGGAAGTCTACTGGAGCGTCGAGCTGTCCCTCCGAACATGCCTCTGCGGCTTTTCGGGTTATCACTGTATTCAAGTCTTCCGAGAAGTAAAACGCCGTCGGGCGACTCTTCTAGCCCGTTTGACCGATGTCCCGCCCTCGGGGTCCTGCGTCTTGCTGAGTTAGCTGTAGACGCGTAATCATTTGTCGGAAGAACCTTACGACCGCGCTCTCGACCTCAAGTTATCATTCCTCTAGTTGTCCGACCACAAGAGAGCCCTAGTGATCTCTGGGAATTCGTCTGCGGCGGACTTCCGTCTTCCGGCATCATTTCCGCCTGAGTTCGAAAGACTCGAAACCCGTGTTCAGATTGGACGGTCCTTACTCGGGTTACTGCCGGGAATTGCGGTATCAGGCGGGCTACAAGCTTTGAGTCATTGGCCGACCCTTGGCATATCACCACCGCCCTCACTTCCCCTTCCGTCAAAGAGCTACCGTAGACATGATTGGTCATGCTATAGAGCCGTATTGGCCAATTGTCTTTAACCAGCGTGGCTAGCCTCTCCTCCTCAGTCGTTGCCTCCTTCATGCACGAGTGCCGCTCTGCTGCGCGCTGCTCCTCCTTCGCCTTCTCCTCTTGCGTATTTATAGATACCTTTGTTACTAGGCCTTTGAAGCATTTACTGGCTGCTGGAGCTCCGTCTCCAGCTTTAGAGCCCCTTTTAGTTTGTTTCGCAGCTCTGTCAGCTCAAGACTGCCTTCTTCATGCCTTCAAGTCTCCTGACCGCTCTGTGGAGCTTCTCTGATACTCTTTTGATGTCAGTTTGGGTATTGGTGTACTTCACGGTCTGCTGTTCGATGCAACAACTACTATATATAGAAGACACTACATAAATGGAATGTGTGATACATTATTGCTATAGATATAATGCGTCATATGTAATAAAATACACTATACATATACGTTGCTCTCTAGAAGGTGCGGTACAGTAATGTGCTATCAATTTGTACCCCACACCAGATACGTTTTATATCGTGCAGTGTTATACTGCATGAACTCCTTTTAGTTGGGCAGCCGTTAGAATTTGAATGCGCGGCGGACTGCTCGGAGCCTCCCGAGTGGTTTCGTTATCCTTCACTCTGTTAAAAATGGCTTGTTTGAACTTCAGAGCGGCCTGTCTCCTTGTCCCTCTGTCGCCCGGCCACACACAATACACCAAAATAATCACTGAGTTTTACGCACCACTACGGTATGTACCTCTCTGGGTTTATCTTCCTGCATTCATGCAGGCAAGCGTGACCCCTCAGACACACGTCCGCACTTCTTGACGCCAAACCAACAACCGAGTTTGATGCCAATGATCAATTGACTTTTTGTTTAAACTTTGCCAGATAATATATTAGTAACGAGTCTTACTCGCAGTCTTTTTTTCAGACACTGTAACGGGCATACAAGACGCATATAAATAATTTCAAATATCTCAGCTGCATAGGTCAGATAGCTATTGACCTCAGGAGGCATCGTAAGCGGGAACCTCACAGCGACATCAGGAGGCATCGTAAGCGGCAACCTCACAGCGACATCAGGAGGCATAGTACACGGCAAACAGACAGCCACGAAGCAGAATATACGGCTCTTGACCAGGACAATGATGATCTCTACAAACATTTATGTATAAGCTTTAAACGATAACCTGCAGTCCAAAACCGCGTCTAACAATTTTGTCACATTGCTCATGCAAAGACTCCGCATTGAAGACCTTACGGTTAATTCTTGGGACACTTCTAGGTTATGAGAACGGGATAACGCAAAAAATGGTCGGCCAATTCATGGATTAGTCACTGGCTCTCAACCGACCTGACAGTTCTTTAAGGTTCTCTCAATCATTTTATCTGTCTCATGTAGGGCAATCGCCGGCAAACAGTGCTGTAGTGTCATCAGTAAACCGGGTTAGTCGACCGTGTTTTGGTGCTTCAAATATATCGTTGTTATGTGTTATATATTATAATACAACAGTGGGCCGCTGATACTCTCTTAATTTTGAATGCAAGGTGACAATTGCCTACTTGGTTGGCACGTCAGTAAACCTAAAGTAAAGATTTCGGGCTGACCCTCAGCCAAGATTTAACGTCCACGGAATTGTTTTTCACATTGCTTCATAGACGGACCCCCATAAATACAAATGTGCAGCGGTGGGGTTCGAACCCGCGCACCTATGTGTCTCCTCCGGTTGCGAGGCGGAGACTTAATCCACTACGCCACCGGGCTCGACACGTCAGTAAACCTGATTGATTGATAAGCCACTCCAACTAATATGCTCCCGACATCTAAAAGTCTCTGTGCCAATTGTTGTTTTTTGTGACCTAAAAAGACCTATAGCCACGATTGGACACGTGCGTCGGCACCAATTATTAGGGAGCATTAGGATGCGTCGGAGGATTATGTCGACGGTATCGCATGCCTTTCTCAAATCAACAACGAGGGCAGCAACCGTCTTCTTCTTTTTTGAAACGTTGACGGATAGTATGGATCGGCGCTTTCTCTGACCTAGAACACATGCTTCCCTTCCAGCCTACCCCTTCTAAAATTCACCGCTACTGATTTCTCCTAGTTTATGTGTAGGCAACTCTTATCCATTTGGCTTTCCATTCTTCATTTAAATAATACTAATAAAATTCTACTATATTTCAGAATACTCCTAGGCAACTTTCGTGCTTTCGTTGAAACTCGAACTTTTTTTTGTGGCTTATCAATTATTTTCGGTCCCGGTGCCATATCGAACGTTGCTTTTAGGTCTACAAGCATACCGTATACGGATTTTTGTGATTTCAATAATGCCTCCGTATTTGTTTTCGATGACTTGGCATCTACCCATTAAGCGCCGTCTTCTGCAACAACTCCAATATCGTTATGAAAGTTGATTTTTCTTCGCTTGCTGAACTCATGCTCGCTGGTTCCGCCCTTCTTTCATGAAGAAAGGCTTCGAGTCTCTATACCAGTATCCCCGAGAACGTTTTGTATGCACAACCTTTCGTTATATATCTCCATGACTTAATTGTCATCCTCTAAGAAGTTAACGTTATATCTTTTCATGACGAGGCTTTGTTCCAACGTTTTATACTTCCGGCAGTTGCCTTTCAGCCATATTCATACATTCATTATACAAAATCGTTCACGATGGTGCGAGTGCCAGCGTCTCATTTCCAAGTGTTCGTTCCGTATCGAACAATTTCCGGGCGCTCTTGCTCGTAAGAGCTTGAAAGCTTGCACAGTCTTTCTAATTAAAATGTCTTGTATTACATGCGTCCTTTCTATGTAGCTTGAATCTAGAGTCGGACGAACTCTATTCCAAAATAAATTTCTCAAGGAAATATTACTCCAGCCAGAATTCCTGCAAAAAGCCTTTTCATTTCTACCGAACCCTTACCTCCGCCAGCGTCCTTTTCGTTTCCGATATAATACTGTAACGACGCTGCTACGTGCTGCTAAGAGGTGTTTCGTAGTTAAGCATTTTATGTGTTTGGAAATGCACGTTCGGGTTTCAGGGAGACGGCATGCAAGTGCATGCTAACTAGACTTCAAGGATACAGAGAGCACTGCAAAAGTTGTTGCACGCCTAGTTGATGTTCGGCTGAAGGTAGGACTTAGTAGAAATGCAATTTCCATAAGCACAATACTTTGCGAAATGTTATATGCTAAATATGGTCCGTAAACAGAGTTTAGAGGGGTACAGATGTCAACCTGCTGCCACGAGAACTCCATTCGACCTGCTCGTTCAAACTATTTCTGTTTGCTAGTAGTAAAATCTAAACCAGGCAACAGTCGGTGCAGAGCAACCCAGTTCAGAGGATTTAGAACAGGAATGATCAAGGCAATTGAAAGCATCCGACACGTCGAGAAACACTGCGAGACAAATCTTATGTACCTCAACCGAATTGGATGCTAGCCCAGCTGACCTATAATGTTTCTGTATGTAGCTGATGAAGCCTCTTAGCAAAGCAACCTGGAGTACCTTGGTGATTTCGGTTCTGGTTGGTTTCAGACTTTGGTGGAAAAATTCAATTTACTAGAACTTGTCTATCCGCCCGGGAACAGAGTAGTGGGTCAAAGCCGGCGACTTTCTGTAGTATCAGAATTAGGTTTGATCCAGACGCGACTCAATCGAAGCAATCCTTCTAAGGATTGGTAGATTTGAACTAAAGTTATTATAAAAGCTATACTAGGCTGAATTAAATAGCTTAAAGTTTATATAGCTGGGTGCATCTCAAATGAGCATTAATATATGCAGATCGTTTAGACGTGATTGGACGGACTATACGGGTGACCCAGATCTGAGTTCATCCCTTTTACGGGAGCCGAAGTAAGACTAGCAATTACATCAAAGCAAAATAACAGGTCAGCGGGGCCAGACCAAATCGTGTACGAGCACTTAAAGCGCAACATAAGTATGTTATGCTCCCCATTAACGAAACTTTACGATATGTGCCTACGCGAGGGAAAAATACCAGATGAGTGGAGAAAAAGCTACCTACAACCTATATATAAGGGCAAAGGAGATGCTACAGACCCAAAATCATACCGAGGCATCTCCTTAACAAGCGTGATGTGTAAAGTGCTCACTTCGCTAATCGCCTCGAGGCTCTACGAGGGCACAATCAATGAACTCCCAACTGAACAACACGGATTTTTTCGAAAACGCTTAACTGCAGAAGCTTTGAAGTTTGTACTGGACCATGTAGAAGCACGAAAGGCTCAAAGGGAAATGGCCTACGCAGCATTTGTTGACTTTACAACCGCCTTTGACTGCGTACCCAGGGATCGCCTTTTGCAAGTCATTCACAGCACATACGCAATTACGGGCCCGATGTACAACCTCTTGCATGACATGTTAGCTTATAACCACGTATTTATTAAAAACGACAATTATTACGTCAGGGACCCAATCATACAGAGAACCGGTGTTGTCCAGGGAGACTCTATAAGTCCGTTTCTATTCATCCTAAACGTGGCAGGTCTGACGAACATTCTACGAAAAGTAAAAGCACCACATGCATTCTAAGCTGATGACCTGGTCGTGCTCGCAAAATCCCGAGACCACTTACAGTTTTACTTCAGCGAATCGGCAAAGTGGTGCAATGAAAATAGACTGACAATAAATATAAATAAGACAAATCTCCTACGTTTCAGTCGCGGAGGAGCATATGCCACCGCAGATCGCCGTATAAAAATAAACGGCGCTCCTGTAGAGTTAGTAAGTTACTTCCCATAATTGGGAGTGACGCTAACTCCAAGACTCTCGTTTGGAAGGCACATAGAAGAAAAACGGGCCAAAGCAACGGCAGCTATAATGCTTATTGGAGAACTTCGTGACACTGACCTAAAAATTGCCGTCAACCTTTTTAGAATAAAAATTGCACCAATAGTTCGATATAGCTTACAAGTGATTGCGCCTCACCTTAAGCTGACAGACCTCAAAAACATCGACCGAGTTACGAACTGCTTTATACAGCGTGCACTTGGACTACCTAGGAATGCATCGGCGACATTAGCGTTAGAACTGTGTCGAGAGAAAACCTTTACGGAGGACCTCATATATGGAATACCATTCAGTGCAGATGCCTTGGGCCAATACCTAGTGTTTGGAGAAGAAAGGAATATTAATTTTGTAATACAGAACTACACAGAGGGACCAGCGTTCTCCACAGACAAGTGGAAAAAGGCTCTACAAACAAATCGGATACTGTTGTGCAGGATAACCTGGCATGGTGATCACCATTATATATGTCTGAAAGGAGCGTGTTATGAAATTGACGAATGTGTGTGCAAATTTTTTGGAGAATGTAACATTAACCGCTACTACTTGACCCGATGCGCGTCAATCGACGCACAATCACTGCAGAAACGTGTGAACTACCTGTTTAGTTGTAACAGTGAATTATAAGACATGCAAATCACTTGTAACTACCAATGATATGGTGAATAAACTGAATTGAATACAATATACGGGTGATTTTATTAAATCGCCAATTATGTCGTTAGCCTATTATATCGGCACGATATAATAGGCTAACGACATAATTGGCCTCGTGGTTACACTCTTTATTTTTTAATATTTATAATAACTTTAGCCAAAGCCTGCAAGTCTACAGAAAGGTCACTTCGAAAGGGCATAAATCCACGCATCCAACTAAAAAGACAATTCGGATTACCGGACAATTTAATTACATATATGCATATCAAGCCATCCTAAGCACTGGAATGAAGCCTTTATTTGAGAAAGACTTGAAATCGAGCGATACACAAGCATGGAACTATATATAACCGTCTTTGTACATGTGTATATATATATAATATATATATATATATATATATATATATATATATAATACGAGTAGATGTATATTTATGCTTTCTTACATATCCTCACTCGTGAGTAACTATATATATACTCCTAAATATCTTCGTGTATAGGACTGTCAACGTGCAACGACGGATTGGTTGCCGGGTTGCTGTGATCGTCATTGCTCTGCGGATGCAACGACGACGGTGATGGCTGGGTGCTGCTCAGCTCACCCGCCCCCACAGAGTTGTCACCGCCTGGTCCGGCCTGATTCGGCCCAACGCCGACCGGGCCAGCAGCGCTAGCAGGCCTGTCCTGGCCGCCGGTCAGATCACCGGCGGCCGCGAGGCTTTTGTCCCGTTTCTTGTGCTTCTTGTCTTTCTTCTTCTTTTTCTTTTTGTGTTTTTGTGTCGAGCTTGGCGTTGGTGTTGGCGTACCCGTTCCCGATGCCGATGCCGACGCCGCCACGGGAACATCAGAAGTCGTTGTCGAGACGGCCGCGACCGCGCCTATTGCCGCTGATGCTGGCGCCGTTGTCGTCGCGGGCGTGTCGGCCAGTGACATCTGTGATTCACCGCCGTCGCCACCCCCGCCTCCGTTTCCACCACCTACACCATTACCCCCGATACCGGTGCCGCTACCTGGTACCGGAGCTATTGAAAATGGTAGCGAACCGGGGGCACCGGGCGACGCCACGGCAGACGATGGACGAAGCTGGCCGCCGCCGCCATCGGAGGCGGCAGCGTTCGACATCGGCGACTCCGATCGGTGCGCCGGGAACATTGACGAGTCGAAGCCAAGAGGGTGCCGATCGAGATGCTCGTCGTCCTTCATCGGCTGCTCGCTCAGTGGCGGAAGGGAGAACGAGTCTGATGACGTATGATCGATCTTTATCCGCTTGTGGTCGGGCGGAACGATCGAGGGCGAGAAGTTCGAGTCAACGGTGTTTCGGTGGTGTTGCTGCTGCTGCTGGTGGTGTCCATCGGTGTTGTGCTCGTTGTCCGAGTGGTGACCGCTGCCGCCCACCCCCGCTGCGGTCGCTTCGGTCCACCGGTCGAACGGCATCATCGGGGGACTGCTCGGACCTCCCAGCTCTTCTTCGTCGTCGTCCTCCTCCTGGCTGGCTATCGTCGACGCGTTCAGCTGTGCCCGCTTTTCGCGCAGATTGAACACGACGCCGAGCTCCGGCATCGGCAGGCACTGCGGACGACCCCTGCCGTACAGCACATGGTACAGATCGACGAGCGCACAGCGCAGCTTCGAGTCGTGCGAGAACTTGCTGTTCATCATGGTCCACAGGCGCTCGACGAGCTGGTCGCTGTTGAACGCCGACCCGTGCGTTCCCGGCTCGCGCTTCGAAAAGGGAGGATTCTGCGTCAGCGCTCGCACCACGTGCAGCCGTACCCGAGGTAGGGGGTCGTTCTCGACCACGTCGAGCAAGTGGTTGAGATCGGCAACGGTGCCATCCGTAGATGTGTAGTCGACCAGCATCTCAAGGGCGGCCATGCGGACATCTTCGAACTGGTGGACGCTTGCGTAGTCACGAAACAGCCGCGCCGAGTTTGGTATGTGTCCCATCTTCTGGAGTCGTCGAATTGCGTACAGACAGCCGACCGTACACACCAGCTTGTAGCCGGGCAGCAGCTTCTCGAGGTTCAGGCAGCGTGTGACCTCCTCGAGGATGCTTTTCGTCTCTTCCGACATACTCTCAACCATTACCTGCAAATCGAGAAATATAAGTTTGCGCTGTGTAGTCTATGCGAGTCTATGGAGCTGACATCTTAGAAACTTGCACTCCCCTCACGGGACCTAAAATCCTAATGCAATTACCAATCAATATATATGAAGTAATATACAATAGTTAACAAGTACAATTTATAAAAAATAAATAATAATTACGCTACAATTGTGTGTTTACTAGCTTAGCAAAAAAAATTCTCAGACATTACTCTTGATTAGTTTCTACTTGCTAAAAATTCCACCGCGGCTATATTCATGTATAAGTGCTTGCGACTGAACTATCTCGGAATTTTAAAATAATGGCTGCTCTAAATAGGTGCATGTACATATGCATGTGGGTATCTGGCTGATGTGACTGTTCTCGCGGTATTGCCATTTGTATGATGATTTACGAACGCGGTTAAAGTCTACATTGGTTTTTATTCTTCGAATTCATATTTATATTCCGTTTGTTAGGGCCATTTATTTCTTAGTATTTTGTTATCGTTATCATTATTTCCACGTTACCTTGCTGTTGCTCTGATTGAGGACAACGGACACGACGGGTGTAACAGTTTCAGCAAGAGCATCGATCAGCGCTCTTCGGTAGTAGCAGTCCGAGTAACGGTTCTTCGAGTTCTCGTTGTACTTGAATAGGTCCATCAGGAATGCTAAAACCTGGATAACAAAGCAAACCGCACATTCCACAGCATTATCTAAACACATCACTTAGGTCGTAAGGATCCACACAAGCTGCAAGCATAAACCAGCTTTGTCATATAACCGTTTATACCAAACCTAGTGCGGCTGTATGTAACCACTGAAGTTCGTAAATAACTACTGTTTTATTCATTTTTATATTTATTTACAATTACTCTGAAATGGCTTTGGTTCGTTTGTAGTGACAGTGCACATTCGTAGGGATATCTTTACGCCTTTGGGAAGAATACGTGACTAGCACTTTTGGGGCGGTCGCCTGTTCTTTTGAGTTTTGATACAGGCTATTCGGCACCATGGCGAATACTTTAGGCAACACTTGATGAAATAGCGATTTATTAAAGAAAACACTTGACCGAATTGGAATATTGGTCCAGTACAGTTATCGACTAAATCCGAATAAATTGACCTTCCCTAGTCAAAAAGAGTTGCCTCAAAGAGTGGAATGAGTATTTGCCCGGTTTAGCTTGTTCAACTACAATTGCGTAGCAGCAAGGAATCAGATAATGACAGACACGCCTTCTTAGTCGTCTTGTTCGATACCCGCTCACAGGCGGCACCACCTACCTCCGGGGGACAAATGCGATGTACGGTTCGTAGTCCAGCCATAGCTTTAGGAATCGCCTGCTGGAGGAAGTACTGCTGAAAGTTAGAGAAGTTGTTCTGCTTGACCATCGACGGACTAGCGTAGGAACCAAATAGCTTGCGGAAGATTCCAATCATGGCCGGAGGCCCCGGACATGTCTGCGTCGCGTTGGCTACCTTTAAACAAAATAAATAAGCACATGTGTAACACAACTGAGTTAGACAAAACTTTAGGGTATAGTTAGCAGAGCCAGGCGGGGCAAGGCAAGCAATAACAACCTATAATTAAGTTTACTGTAAGATACAGATAGGATATTTTGTAGTCGTTAAGCTACTGCTACAGTACCAACAATTCAAAATCATATCCACAAATTCTTATCAAACTCATTCGAGTCGTTAAAATGACACACCTACGTTCTGAATAAAAAAACTTTAATGCCTTCTACGGCGCTCTATATCGGCAGCATGGTCAAACCTCTACGAAACAGATGTAAGCCTGTTTAGCAAAAAAGTGCACGTTTATTGGAGCTAAACCTTTCGAATTGTTTTGCTATAACAGCTTTGAAATGTCCGGTAGACGAAAAACAACTAGGGTCACTACATATTCATCTAAATGTTTACAAAGGATTGAGCCAAACGGGATCTATGTATACATACCTTCTGTAAGCAGAAGCTGGCAGCGCAGCGCACTCGGTAGAAACACTGCTCGTTCTCAATGATATCCGTCAGAGCCAGTCGAGTGTCCTGAAAATTAGAAGATGTGTACGTTATACATATTTCAATAAAGCACACAGTAAGGACGCCGTCATGTAACCGACAATGCTGTTAGATTTCGCGCGCCGTCAAGACACAAATTATAACATGACTCTAAAATAAGATCATATGCATACAACTAGCAATAGACGATCTGCCACACTCTTGTGCAACACAATGTTCAGATGCTTAATCAATTTTAAGCCTACTTAGATCGTTGTTTAGTTGTACCAAAATGCACCAGATTTTTCACCAGAGGATCAATAGCGTATCATAATGTCTATCAGCTTACCATGCTCGACATTTTGGAGAGTTGTCGGATAGCCAACAATTGTGCGGTGATGTCTCGTTCATAGCGCAACTGATACCGCCAGTGGAAATCCTGCTGGTCGACATGACCTTGCCGCAGCAATAGCATGTCGGGGTCAAGGCGTAGCCATAAAACCGGGGAGTCGAGATCCATCGCTGTCAGATCCATGTCAACCTCCTCACCTGTGATACGACGTCACCCAAAAGAACTATATTAGTGACAGCCTGATCGGCATCAACCGATCGCAATACATGTATGCCTCGACCGACGTTTGCTCTACATACCCTACAAGTGTTTCTCCCTAAAAGCAGAGAAGCTAGACTATATATTGCTATGGAGGCAAGTATAAACAACTATACAAAGAACGTTTCCAACCTCAATAGTGAAAATGGACAAAACTACTTGACAAAATCGATTTTAAACTTATAGTATAATATCTCCAAACAAACTAAATATTTCAACAAGTTTGCCCATTCATTTTAAGTTATTCTACGAAGTAAAATTTTAAAATTGGGCCAAAATAATAGCGTAAATACAATTGTGATTGTTTGTTGAATTACCATAATTTAGAAGCATGGTTTAACGAATCTGCTAAATGATGCCACATTTGCTAAACAAATTTAACTAGTGAGACAGCATGTATGTATAGCCGTTAGCGTTGTAACCAGCATTGGTATAATAAGGCATAACGATCACCCAGATATTCAAATGAGATCATGTATTGCCACAGAAAATATAAGCGTAATAATAATATTAATAGAAGAAAAACTGAAAAATAGAACCATAGAAGGGATCACTGGTAACTGGACAAAACCAAACGCACCTGTAGACAAGGGAATTTTCTTCTTCTTGTTACGGCGTGACTTTGAGTGGCAGGTAATGTCATGCTTCGAGCTGATTTCTTCGATCTGTAGCGTATAGCGGAACGTGCCGTCCAATTCCTGGATGGCAATCGTCAATGGCCCGTTGTACTTTTTCACACCCGCCATACCCACATCTGGCTGGCGAATCTCAAGCTCAACAGTGTTGCGTTTTCGGTTGAAGCTAAAATGGCCGACGAACTTAGCATGCCCGCCCTGACGTACCCAGTTATCAATGAACGTCCCGATCTCCTTTCCAGTGACGAGAAATACAGCCTTCTGGAAGGAACTGCTCGACACTAACATATTCTCCAGACCCGCAGTGCCCTTTGTGGCGGAACTGGCCAGCGAGAGAAGCTTATTAAACACCTGCAAGGTTCAGAAAAGCACCGAATCGTAGATTGGGTCAATGTACATATTTCTACTGTTTTTGGCAGCGTTGTGTCAGCTAAGTTGAATTGAGAATAAAACCATGACAACTGTGTTGACAAAAGCGAGCAAAAGGTAACAGACGGCCGTACTAGATCATTACAATAGAGAATGGCCTCTATTTTTAAAATACATAATTGAATGTAAAGCATCCATATAGCTCGTAGAGCTGCACGCCTTATGCATATGTAAAGGCATTTGATTGATAAAATAAGCCTCCCACGCAAATACGAATTCTGAATGCATACAAAAATTCGTTTTCTCTTAAATTACAAATCTTTGTTATTTGCAAAAGATCGAGACCATCCCGACTTTAAAAAACTCATCTAAGCTGCTGCTTTCCATGTGTCCACTGGTCTCTCTGCATAACAATAAGTTCTTTTCAAACAAAATACACTGAGGCCAAACTTCGAGGCACAATAGCTTCATATCCGTTGTCACGAGTTCATTTAGTCTTGCACGTTGATAGAAATACATATTTCGACAAGGTGACTATAACATAATGGGCTGTCAATAAGGGGCTATTTTGCTAGCTTTGTCTTACGAAGGCCTACCTGCAGCAGCAGCTCTCTGCCGAGTCGGTTTTCGAGCATCCGAATTACAAGGCGCGCCTTTTTGCGGAGAATCTCAAGGAACGTTGGGCTCAACGTGTGCAAATGGTTGACGGGAAAGTGAAAATTTACGCCCGGTTGCTCGCTTCCCGAGGAATCCAAGACAACACCACCGTACTCGACTTCATACGCACACACCTGACGAAAAACAGACAACGCAAACATTGACACTTTAAACTTGTCAAGAAAAATCCTTTAAGAGTATTAATTTACAACAGCGACAAATAATCCCACTCCAGTATAGGTCTGTGCAAATCTCATGTTACGATAATTTACCTCCTCGAGGTCCTGCATGAGGTGGAAGCGGTATTCATTGTTACCAAACGCTTTCCTTTCGTATTGGCCGGTAAGGTATGATGTGATGCCTAGAGGAAGCCACACATCAGACCAGCTCAATGGCGAGATAAACGCTCCAAAGAACTGGGACGCTACCGCTGAAGCCATCAGGCGACGCGATGTATATGCCTGCTCAATGATATGCCTTGTGTGGAGCAGGGTAGTCGACAAAATCGACATTGATGAGTACGCGCTCACGTCCTCGTAAGCCTCGGCCACAAACACCTGGGCATCATTGAGACAGGTCAACACAAACGACACCACCAACACAAATGTTAGGTTAATTACCTACCATTTACTTTCGGGTCAAGAAACACGCCGACAAGACAAGGTGCACGCGTAGCCGAACTGAACAACGCGGGCAGCTACAAAAACTCACTAATAGGTTGGTTACCACAAGTACTTTATAAGTTATTACTACCTCTTTTTCTCGAACAGGAACTCTGAGTTCTTGCTTTGATTTGCAGCGACACTTGTAATTTATATCATCCAGTCTATATTTTATCAGTGTTACTATTTAATTTTTGCAATTCGTGTCATCTGAAACAACCAAACCACGGGTTGATGGTTATGAAATAACAAACTTCAGCCAGAGCAAATGGCAAAAACAAGAGCAATGACGAAATAAAAACAATAAAAAAAGAAGAACAGCAAAAGCAGTACTGATAACGATGACGAAGAGTGAAGTCTAGATTCAAACAAAAACCCCAAAACAAAACCACTTTATAGATTAAATACATGGCTTAAAACAGTACCTTCTTATTATGGAAAAATGTCTACGCATTAAGATCCCCCTCTCGAAGAATGATCTCTAATGCATAAGACTGTAAATTAATTGCATTAATAAGTTAGCAACAAATGCGGCCGCAACGCACTGTCTCAACTATGTCGTAAAGTGTTTCTTCCTTACCTGTTTATAGCAGGAATAGGGATAGCGCGTTGATAATAGTTCTTCGTAGAATTCAAACGCTTCGTGCAGAAAAGATGTCGTCTGCTTTAGCAGCGGCATAAGTTGGGGCAGGCAGAAGTGTGTGACCTCATGCATGTTCGGATCTACGAGAATCTCGAACGGCCCAATAGCGACGGCAATATTCGGCGCCGACGTTGGGACTGTAAGCGAGTAGTGGAACGTTTTCTTTTTGGTTGACTCGGGGGTATAGACGACCTCCACGAGATCGCCCGGAGCAACCACTGTGATATAGGAGTCGACCTACAATGATGAAGGAGCCAGCAAATGTGGACGATCAGAACCATGGACAATCAATGGGACAAAAACACCCAATCTTACACTATTAAAGTAAACACATACACACACATACGCACACGCTTCCATACTTCGATACGTATGCACATTCACGCATGACAAATAGCGTATCAAAAGAACGTTCTCGTTTATCCACCAACATTCTTATCCATAACCAGTTCCAACATATTGCACTTCCACGTGTTTAGCTTACGGCAGACGTACAACCGTCTGTCTGGCATACCGTGAACTCCATCCGCCATGTACAAGGGTCGCAGAACGTGTCGATACACGGAAACCAAAGCCGTGACGAATTGTGCCAGCCGTAGGTGAAACAGTGCGCTGCCCGTTCCTGCAGAGAGCCTTCCCCTTCGGGCACCACAAACTGCATGCCCCCCGCGGGCCTCTCAAGGGAAAACTCAACTGCCACCCTGAACGGGCAATCCGCTGTGATGGTCACATCAGATGGAATACGCACCGACACCTGCAAATAGCAAAATTACGTTATATATATATATATATATATATATATATATATATATATATATATAATGATTTTTCTAGCATTTACGCTTTGTAGTGTATTTTCTGCTTTTTATATATATATATATATATATATATATATATATATATATATATATAGCAAAGAGTTAAAAAGCTTGCAGCACACGCGATGTACAAATAATGCAGAAAAAAACGATACAAAGCATAAATGCTAGAAAAATCATATAAATGAGCACTCAGACAAGTGTTACATCGAGGCTATGCAAATATGACTAGCACTAATCACGCTAACTCCTTGTGACGCGTGTGCATTAAGCATTCCCCAAACCTCCAAAAACAAAATGTGGCTAGCACAGGGACTGACCTCGCCGTATCCGAGCGAGCCATCAACGATAGAAACCGCCGCAAGATGAGCCTGTGAGAAGTAGTCAAGGTTTCGCTGCTTTGCCTTCGCCTCATCCTGGCAAATTTCCATCGTGGGGTCATTGTACGTAAACGCCGAGTCATGAATGTCGTTCACACGTACCCTGCGCAAAAACGTGAAGAAAAATAGATCGGCAATAGTACTCAAACAATAGGTACTCTTTGTGAATTCTGCGACAGCCCCTCCCTGTTATGTGAATACCCGTTCCGAAAATTGGGGAATGCCAATAATTATTCACCAAGATATTTGCGATTTATTAATAATAATAATAATAATAATAATAATAATAATAATAATAATAATAATAATAATAATAATAATAATAAGGTGCAAACATTTCAAGAAGCAGGCAGTAGATCCTGCTTTTGTTATAAGCGGGATAAATCTTAAGTGGAATCCCCTCAGTAATAGTAAATAATAGCTACTAAGAAAAGTTAATAGCAGCATAGGTGGGAATAGCATGTCACTCGTATATAATAAACCGTGGGGGTGATCCCGACACGACGCATTGCAGGAAAATTTCGAGAACGTGTTCGTCGTGTAACTCACTCATTTAAACAAAAAATACATTTATGGTTAGTACTAAACATAACCTCAGTAAAGTGAAGGCAGAACTTATGAAGTTCTGTTAAGGAAATCCCGTTTAGAAGAGCCCTTAAACGCTGTCGATGTCTTGAACTTACCGGTAAATCTTGCATTGCTTACAGTTAAGGCGAACCCATCGTACATTGTTTTTTGTCGGGTTAAGCGTGAGCTCGACGAGGCCAATCAGTGACTGACGTTGAAAATTTATAGCTGTAATACACAGATCCTGCCGGACAGGGAACCAACATTAAGAGTATTAACACTCAATTTATATACATATATAACAGTGCAAGCAAATATATTACGAGTATGCAACCAGGTTAGACAAAGTGTTTGTTATATATGCTCATCATTAGTTACTAAGGCTAGTGAGCGTTTATCCTTTAAAGCGAGTAAAAACAACAATTGTTCAGATTCGTCACCCCAAAAATACTGAAACCCAACAAACGTTTTACACAATCTAATCATAAAGACTTTCAAAACACCTGCAACAAATTAAAGTTCGCGTGTAATCGGCAAACTAGGCATACTTAAAACAACTCGTATCACAACGAGTGTCACGTATTCGATTTTGACGCAACACATTGTAGGTAGATGCCCTGATATTTCCTGACTTTATGTATATAAAATCAAAGCGGCGATAATCATATTACGAAGCGAACCACCATGGCTTTGGTACCAAAATATTCTCAATGAAGGTCGGACTTTCTTGGATGTGTTTGTTTTATGAGCGCAATGGCAAAATGTTCAAGTATTGAACGTGAAAGATGAGGCATCACAGGGCCTCATCATATATATATATATATATATATATATATGTATATATGCATATGTAAGAACGACAAATGGAGAGACTCCTACCTGATGGGTGACCTTGTAGAGTCGCTCGCGTTCTGTGACGCGGTTAGTGGATCCGCTATCCGACTTCATCTGGAAATATTTACGCCAAGAAATAGATATTAGCCAGTGCTTATGAGTCGCATGAGTCGTCACATGGAAACGATATGCATGTCAACCAAAACATCGGTCAATTTCAACTATGGTGATCATCGTTTTGCAGTTACTTCACAAATGTAAAATTCAAATATGTCTTCTCAGTTTTAAGGAGACTACCACTATTATAATTATGATTACTTATCAGTAAGGTGTCACCCCGGTCAGTGTCTCACCTACGTACTGCTATAATACGCTTAAAAACGGATTAATATTTTCTTATTTATCCAATAAAACGCACAAAAGAGATATACATATTTAATGAAACTGCACAAGGCCCTATCAGAATAATTTCCCACGCCAAAATGCAAACCGCGTTTTCATTCCAGTCATGATTTAGAGATAGTGCTATTTCGCTTATAGTTATAAACTTCTTCGGGCTGATCCTCAGCCAACGTTTAACGTCCATGAAATTGCTTCGTAACACGGACTCCATAGATAGAAATGTGCAACAGTGGGGCTCAAACCCGTGCTTATATGTGTCTCCTCCGGTCGCAAGAATGCACCACGCCACCGGGCTTAACATTTTGTTTGTAGTTGGTAGGTATATACTAGGAATATTATATATTCTATAGTCCACACCACCCACCCGCAACTCACAGCCGAGCTTAGTGACAAAGTCAACTTATCACATTTAGTATATGTCAGCATACGCCTCACAAATGATATGGGAGCCAAGTCAAAACAATTAGAACATTTTAAGAATAATGTATATATATATATATATATATATATATATATATATATATATATATATATATATATATATATTCATATACACAACATGGTGAATCTCCTTTACAGAACCTGTCTATCGATTTTAAGGAGGAAACTATAATTTTATTACCATTTTTGTTCTCATGGTAGTAGCATAGATGCTTGGATGTCGAAATGCATTACTGGAGTATACCCCACAATACTAGTCTGATAACAGAGGGCTGCACTTGACAGCGCGAACCTACAGGAATTACTACGCGTACCCAGAGTTCTTGAGTTAGTGAGCCTATAACACAGACGCGCTATGTCACCTTCTTAGTCGCTCAAATGATAATTGCGATCCAATATTCTTTATCTATATGAACCATCGTTGGATATCACAAGCACTGATAACTATATATATATATATATATATATATATATATATATATATATATATATATATATATATATATATATATATGAGACGATAGAAGTATTGTGAACTTGTTATGTTTCGGCTCGGTGTATTCCATTAAATGCCAAGTCCACCGTCTAGACAAAACAGTAGCCCTCATAACAAGTATCCATAGTTGACACGACACCATACTTGCCTTGTTTCGATCACTTGATATCGCTATAACGATCACATTATATTAAATCCATAACAATAAATTAATTCACACAGGTGCGCACGAAGCTTTTTGGCAACCGGCCGCGATCAGTCAATGTTTTTGTTATTGTCGGAGCAGCTCGGTGTTCCGAGTCTTAGGAGCAAATCGCCGGAACAGCAGCCTATTCGACATCTCCTGTTATGTATTACCGCCCTAGACAATACCAATTCGACTATAGATATAAACCAGCGACGCTTTTTTTTAACGCACACGATATGTAGATATTCTGAGAAGTTAGAGAGTTGAATTAGTATGCGGCTAAAACATTTTAGCCGTAAGTTAAAGGCTTTTTGGTTAGACGAGGTAAATCCTAACCCCCCGTGGCCGGATGGGTTGTTGAATACCTAATTTGGCGGTTTGATTGAGTCGATCATTAAACTACGGAACCATATGCGCAATGCGAACCACAACTGTCAAATAACAATTATTCTTCGACTTCTTGGATTGTTTAAGCTGATATCGACGAATTGTCCCATTTATTCACACTTTTTAAGTAGATGTAATATTATATATGTAATATAATATATTATATGTTATAATATATTAGATGTACTATAATATATTTTAGTAGCGGACTTGTTGCTTTGTTCAAACAGAGTCTATATATATATGTATATATATGTATATATATATATATATATATATATATATATATATATATATATATATATATATATATATAGAGCTCGTTAAAGCAAATATTTTTTAGATTTTTTCAGTAGAGCATAGTGCTGAGAAATCTTGTTTCGGAGTGAGAGTGAAATTACTACAATTTGTGACACTGATGTTGTTGCCCGACATAGGAGCATACAATTTGCAATTGCGAGACAACCAGTCTTCCCATACAGAAACATAAGCACATCGTCGTACTTGTGAGAAAATTCTGCTTCCTCTGAAGGACATATATCGCCGGTCAGAGGATGCAACATGGTCGTTTAGAAGAGAATTGGCAAGAAATTAAGTTCTTTTATTAGCTTTCACATCCAAAACTAACACATTCAGGCAAATGTGCATTTCACGACGATCATTTTAGTGCCAAATGTATGACAATGCGAGCCGTGTCTGCGGAGTAATTAAGATTGAGTGCATGCATAAATGAGTCTCGAATGAATCGATGCTGCAACACCCTGACACCCCAACACACGATATATATATATATATATATATATATATATATATATATATATACAACAATAAACATACGCGATAATGTCGCGAAATTTAGTCGCGGAATGCAATGAGTACAGAATAGCTGGCATTGCTACATTGGTGTGGGTATAAACTTGAAGTAAATGCATTTGGCAATATCAGCGACTCGAGTTACGTTTTACCAGCTACTTAATAAATAGGGACAGAGAAAGAATCATTTGGACCCTCCAGAGTGTTGTTCTAACATTTACAGTCGAATGAGCGCCAATAAGAAGATATGATGCATGATTCCTGACTGAAGGATTGATGAGCCAAAGGGACTCTCAGTCCCGATGTACTCTACGTGGTTGCCGATGAGTATGTATTTGAGTTCCGTTGAAGACGAAGAAGTACACTACGAGGTGATAAAAAAAGAGACGCAGGTACTTGGTGGTTTTACCATTTTCCTGTAATTAATACATTTTGGGGTGACCCATATAAATTGTAATTTTAAGACGCGAGGTCCGGAAAATCCAGTGAACGCTCATTGACTTTCTAGTCCAGGCTGGTTATGCTTTGCGCTTACGACTCGGGGGAAGTCGTGTATTGTCCCGCGAAAAACAACTTTCTGCGTTCCCTTCCTTAGTGCACTGCTAGACAAAATAGAAATGCGGGAATTACAAGACTTTGAGAAATTCAACAGGAGCAAGGCTTAACACTCGTGCATGCTTGATAAGCACAGTGGCCGGTATGATGAGAATGCTCCTTATTCGCCGATTTATCTGGCTTCGAAAATAGCGCAACCTTAACCCACTTTCAAGCGCTTGCAAAGCGCCCGTCTAGTAGCAATATATTCGCCGTATTCTAACGCAGCACTTCCTTTAGTCAAGTCAAAGTCAAGTCAAAAGCACCTTTATTCAAGGGTCATATATGCCTAAGTATACATTGTTTTGACCAAAATACTTAACCTCTGAATATAATTAGAACATACATCAGGTCTGTCGACTTCGTAGACTTCGTGGAACTCTCCACGAGAATGTGTTGTTTACCTTCACTGGGCGCGCAACTTCCAGTGATCTAACATTCACACCACTTCGCAGTCCATTATTTATGTATTTAAACATGGTCTGGTCAGTCCCGAGACAACAATTTTTTTACACAGCGATAAACCACCTCGTTTGCGTAACGTACGTATTGGCACAAGAGATACGTTTTCACGAGGAATATTACATCTTTTTTATATCCGTCTGATAAATTTGGCCTGTACCCTCAGAATAGCATTTATATATTTTGCCCTATAAGAAGCCCAAACCTGGCTGCAGTAGAGGAATTTGGGTAAGACTAGACTTCTGTTTAAAGTCACATAAAAATCAGGATGTTTTAAAATGAAGCATCTAAATATGGTATTACAATTTGGGGTTACAATCACACCAAGATAACGAAAATAGTTAACTACTGGTAGTGCATCTATAAAGTATTTAGTTGCCTTCGGAACGGGGGAGACACCGTCTGGATCTGGCGCTTTGCTATTACCTTTTACCTCCTTTACCGTAATTGGAGTTGGTCGTTGCACGGACAGGTCGTGCTCTTCCGCCGGTATGACTGGGCAATACGTGAAAAGTAGCTTCATGATCCGATCTACCTGTTCTTCCATCGGCTTTCGGTGATTCTGAATCACTTCCAGCTTCTCTGCTGCACGACGGTATCCTGTTTCTCAGGAATTTAGTTCGACCCCCTCGCATAATTTCTCGTTAATTCGTTTTTTTTTTGCTAATACGTATTAGCCGTCTATGTTGGCCTGAGCGCAGCTTTTTCAAAAGCTCTTTCTGGCCGGCGAGACGAGGTAGCACGCATCCTTGTGCGAGTTCTACGGGCCTCCACGTAAAGTCTTCTCCTCTTTGTACTTTGACTGCCGCTGGCTTATCAATAACGTGCACGCATTAACGTTCAGGGCAGTCACAGTTGTCCCACCGCACCGGTTTATGCTAATCTGGTAGATCTGCAGATTCGCAATTTTCAGGTTCGATGTGTTCAGTCTTGTCACGGCGATGGTATCTTGTTGCTTCAATCTTGTCTCTTTAGGGCCCTTACCGATATGTCCAACCTTCTGGCAATTTGAATAAACAAAGCGAGGGGATGAGTCTCGCGCACCGCGGTTGGCAGGAGCACAAGCAACGCGGAGTGGCCAACATCAAATCGGCTTTTCTATAAGCTTACTATTTCCGCTTTACGCCAACGAGCCGTCTTAATGAGCTAAACTAGGCATTGTGATGTCTTCAACAGTGGTTATTTCATCCAGGTCCTTAATGACGATCTCACATCTTTGAGTCTCAAGCTCGGTTCACACTCTTGTGTTTCTTTTTGAGGACTTCCTTCACAGCGTTCAGCGTTGGCCGTATTAGTCGGACCAAACGCTGCTCTTGGGCTATTTCTTGCTTCGCGGTTGCCTTTACCCGCCTGAGAAGGTGAGAAGGTGGTGCACAACCCTCTTGATCTCTTCTTTCGTGGTTACGTTCTCCTTCGCCAGCTTTTGTAGCTCGTTAATTTGGCTATTGAGTACTTTAATGCTGCCCTTTATTATCCTCTTATTGCTTCTGGACGTCAAGCCTACTCAGGATTCTGTGGGGAACTTCCGCCCTCTGATTCCTCTTGGATCTTTGCTTCGTGCTCTTGCTTCGTCAAATGCCTCGCCATAGCTTAAAGTGCGCTCTGATGGAAAGCTCTTTGCCGGAGGTATCCTCCTTTTGAGCAGGCTCTGAACGGGTCAATTCTGACTTCTGCCTCAGACGCCCACCGCCGATTCAGATTTAGTCTTTTCAAAACTCTCGACTCAAAAGCGGACACGGCCTCCCCAGAGCTAACAAGCACCGATACAGCCCTGCAGCCACTACTTGCGCACAGACATCGCCACAAAAAAACACTTTGAGTCACGGATACGGACACCGACAACAACACTACTCATGAGTATAATAAAACGTATCTATCTATCTGTCTACCTACTACAAGTCAAAGACACTGAAGAGCTGCTTCCAAGTCCAAGAGCAACCGGGCTGCAGGGCTCACGTCGGCGCACCTCGGCAGTCAGCACCAGACTATGGTAACTTGGCGAAGTCGTTGCCAATGAAGTGTCGTAGAGATAGAGGTAGATTGGTCTTCTTTACAAAACGTCTGAAGCACAATGCCACTGCCATCGTACCAGTAACATTTTTCTTTAGTATGTGTGCATATCTTGATTGCGTTAAGTGTGCGATGTGCCTGCGGTCCTCTGTCCGAATCTCTTCCTGCTTTCGTTTCTGCGGCAGAGCCATGCGGGGTAGTCCTCTGTGCGATCAACTTCAGGTATTCCGCAAGTGGTAACTGTTAAATCTCTCAGATCCTCCAAATCTTGGGCTCATCGTCTAAGTGTGTGTCCTAGCAAGAGTCTTCATATTATTTTGGACAAGAACGTTGGACCACAAAGTGTTGTGTTGTGGGTGGGATCTCATCTCGGGCATCGTTCACTTCGAACTTGTGAGAAGGAACCAGACGATCAACACGGATCCCTACTGGCTACATCTGCAACGCGTTAAGGAAAAGTTGACCAAAGCACGCTCTTCGGACTCATACTTTTTGGACTTTCAGACTACCACTTACACTTTCAACACTTTAAAAAGATAGACGAAAACCTAGTTGATCGTTGCCAAGATGCCATTAGAAGAGGGGGAAGCGGTACTTTTGATTAAATAAACTCGCATGCCCATGCAGATTCGTGTTTTTGCTTTGGGCAAAACCGGCAAGAACTTTTTGTATATATTTAATAACCGATTAGTGGTTAACAAGACTACTTTTTCACAGTTATAGTGACAATCTTTCAGTCGAAGCAACGACACTGCTTTCGAACATCGCTAAACGTGACAAATTTTACACAATGTATATATGTTTTGTCTATTTTAAATGCATGTAAAATAATATATATATATAAAATTGTGTATTACATTTGTATATGAATACACCAAGCTGGATACAATCGTATTCCACCGCGCTTTGTTTGTATGTTAATTGCTGTTTGAATTTTGGTAGTTCCCACTCTTGCATGGTCCATGCGCCTGCCTTACTGACTTGAGCTAAAAAGAGGGATATGAAGGGCAGTTTTTGAAGTAATATATAGTCTTGGCAAGCTTGAAATCTTTGTCAACCCGCTAAGCAGTTCACAAGTCTCATACACAAAAATAGTCTTTCAATTATGTTTTTATTCTAGACCATTCTCCGACCCTACGAGCATGTAATCGCCGTGTGGTATGTGTTCAATGCAACGAGGGCCAGACATGTGCAAATATCTAGGTTTTCCCGGACAGTCCTTGTGGCATCAACGGCGGCTGCCTCGCAGTGATATCTAGTTTATCATCTATTCTCAATGAGCATTTCTCCAAGAAAAATCGATTAACATCGGGGATGAACCGGCGATACCCCGGTGGATGACAATCTTGACTAGCACACTAGTTTCCTGGGCCACACCGCCGTCACATAAAAAGACCATAGCTTTGTTCTCTAGGATGAGCAAGCAAGCCCCGCCTTCTCACGTCTGTCTCAGACAATAGGCAAGGCACTGAGAGCTAGACTCTGTTCTAAGCCATGATAATATCGATGTAATAGACACACAAAATGTAATCAATCATTGACGGTGAACATTACACTTTGGTCCCCGCGAATGTGTGGGAGCGTGTAAATATATATATGTATATATATATATATATATATATATATGACTTTAGAGTTATATATATATATATATATATATAGTTTAGAGTTCCATGTCTGCTAATATTAATTTTTAACGTTTCTTTTTAAGATAAATGTTTGGTTAATAATTTTTTGGTATGGTTTACATCATGTTAACGATAAGTTATTTATGGGGTTTCATTAATAATTACCCAAAGCTCATTAGATAATGCTAGCAACTGTAGGAGATTTTGGTGTTTATATTTGGTAGTAATACCGAATAACATTAACAGGTGCGTTTTTTTTCAATTCGTTATACGGGTGCAGTTTGCACTGTTTTAAATTGTTTTGAAATTATAGGTGTCAAAATATGAATTACCTACTATTCAGTTTGTCATATATATTAAGTAGTTATTGGTATTTTAATAAAATTATCGGCTTGCATGTGAATGATGTTAAGACACGTTTTATGTCCAAGAGGGGCATGGGCGTTCTTGTACTCATGAACTGTTTCTATGAAAGAGGATTTTTTTCGATAATTTCTAAAGCAGCCACCCGATGAAATGTACGGTTCTACCTAGAACTGAGACATGTAATTCTTAATCCACGCAACTGTCATTATCGAAGACGTCAACAGAAGGTGGAGAAAACAGACACGAGAAGTGGAAAAGTGGTGATTGTTGTTGTTGTTGCTGTTGTTGTTGTTGCTGCTGCAGCAGAAGCTGCTGCTAGCCTTACTGTCACAGTTGTTGTTGTTGTCGTCAATGTCTGTATTTCGGTTTCGTTGCTTGATCGGGGGGCAGCTGCCTTCTTACGCGGCGTCAGCGTCATCGGCAAACAGCGGTAGCGTCATCGGGAAAGGGCCCCAAGCGGGGGCCTTCACTGTTCCCTTTCTCTCCTCGATAAGATCAAGATGCGGGGCCCGGAGCAACGGAGCTCTGGCCACGACCGGCAGAACCACGCGGCCCTCTACCTGCAGCCGCAGCGCGCATTCCCTTCCCGTAGACGAACGAAGGTTATCACAAGCAGATGTCTCCGTACGCCTCCGTGGGCACTTTCTTTGTCTTGACAGGTGGTTCACCCGCTGGTCGCATTTCCCGTCATCGGACTGGGCTCGGCAGCTGCCCGAGCATTTGTCTAGCTAGTGCCGATTAATCGCGTTAAACGGATTTATTGACCTATCTCCCTTTGTATAAACACTAACTGCTGTATCTCAAGTCTAGTGATATATTACTGCCGTGGTGCTTGCGTGGTGGCATTGAAACGCTTGTGATTGTTAGAGTTGTAGTTATCGTTGATTTCCAAATCTGGTTCGTCTTCGTCAAACAAAAAGTATCAGTGATACGCTTCGTATTGAAAACGGAGTGCAAAACGAGTGTCAGCTAAAACCTGGACTTTTTGCTGAAGCCAAACAGCATTCCTATCGTAGGAAAAAGTATCCAAAGTTGTATCTGCAGCCCATGTATGCTTTTTATTTTGCGAAAACAGCAGAGCCTTCTACAATTATAGAGACTCAGATGTGGATGTGTTTGCGTGCGTGTACAGTGAATTCGATCCAATTCCAAGCTCTGCTAAAAGCGCTCACCGTGAGAAGGTGAACGTCAGGCATACTAGAACGTGCACCTCAAGTTCTCGAGGATAAAGACATTCCCCAGACAGGATTTCGCCGGCGGACGTCGGTCCTTCGCACGCTGGAATTACCCACACCCGCGCACAACGTGGTCACTATGAGTACGGAGCTACGGGCAGCCACCGTGCAGACATGCAAATACTCGATGGTAGGTTTATGCCTCAATCATCAACTAGTCGCGAATTTCGAACCGATGTCGCCAATAATGTTGTGTCAACACCTATCGGGTTTAAAGCGAAGCTTATCAGCTAAGTTTAGCGATCTCAGCTTGCGGCTTACTATCTGGGTTCAAATATTAGACGTAGGCTATCCGAAGGAACAGAGTTCTCATTATGCCATTAACCCAAGGCAGCAGGGCACTTACTGGGTGGCTCGGGGAGCCAGTGTATCTAGCAGGCCGGGGGGAACAAGCCCCAATTGTTAGCCCGTAAGTTGTAAGAAACTCTGCTGTCGTTGTTCCACTACGGGGCATCATTTTAGCGTAGACATTGGTATCGTTACAGTGTCCCTAACACCTAGGACACGGTATGTCCAGTAAGTATGTAGCCAGCTAAGACTTAACGACCTTTTTCACATAATAAAAAAATTGCATATGAAGCACGATCCAAGTAACCACATTCAAAGAAATAAACCGAAAAAATCCATATACAAGGTGAGCTCCTAAGAACCAAGTTCTAATATAAAATTGGGCTGATATAAGATTTAAGAAAAAGCGGTAGGGTAAGAGAGGCAGGCCACTTTT
The DNA here is from genome assembly GCA_003439945.1 of Dermanyssus gallinae. Taxonomy (NCBI): domain Eukaryota; kingdom Metazoa; phylum Arthropoda; class Arachnida; order Mesostigmata; family Dermanyssidae; genus Dermanyssus; species Dermanyssus gallinae. The sequence continues at coordinate 101,183 of QVRM01002755.1, forward strand.
GCTTACTTTGACCTACAGACTTAATTATATCCGAAACAGTTAGCGAGTATCAACACTCTTATTTATTTTGACTTAAATATAACAGATTTTTTTTCTTAGACTCTTGACTTTTATTTATATAATTTCACTTAAATAAATATATATATATAGATTTTCCTATGGGATAACGCTTGTAATGTGTTTTGTAATGTATATATACACATAGACTGAATATATTGACAAATGACGTTTGTAAATATATATATATATATATATATATATATATATATATATATATATATATATATATATAGAGAGAGAGAGAGAGAGAGAGAGAGAGATTTTCCTATATGATAGCGCTTGAAATGTGTTTTGTAATGTATATATACACATAGACTGAAATATTGACAAATGACGTTTGTAAATATATATATATAATGAAGGAATTCTCCGTTACTTAATCACGTATCTTTCTCCTGCTACAGATGACAAATAACGCCGTCTTGTCATGCTGCGACATTACGCCATACAGCAGAACAATACGATTGCTGTTACGGCTTGGCTATTTTATTTGACTCATCTGTTGCTGACGCTGCCGCCATTCAATGACATCTAATCGTATCGTTCGTCTGCCCATTTATTTACTTATTCGTTTATTTATTACCTGAGCCGCATGTTTGTCAATTTGGCGGAAAACTGCAGCGCAATCGTTGGGTCGCCGCGTGCTGATCGCAACGTCTAACGACATTTCTTATCTAGATTAAGCTGGACAAACGGCATTGCCGTTACCGGATCAATAGGCTTAATTGTACCGGAAGCGGTATTTGTAGTAGTGGTGACAGCAGTAGTTGTAGTAGTAGTAGTAGTAGTAGTAAAAAGACTACCTCCTTAAAAATGTTTTGATTTACAGGAGCAGTAGTGTGTGTTATAGTAGTAATAAGAACAATAACATGAATTGCACTAGTAACATGCAGCTTCATTGAGCAGTAATCGTCCAGAATGGTAGCATGCTTTTCCGTAGCCTTGTGGGCCTTGTTGTATGAAGTGGCCTAGTTGGGCGCATGTTACATGTGATGTTATCTCGAGAATGCATACATTGCGTTGGAACTGTCTATATGGCTGTTTGTATCTGTGTATGTGTGTCTATGGCTCACAGACACACACACATATATATATATATATATATATATATATATATATATATATATATATATATATATTTATTTATTTATTTATTTATTTACGGTCTGTTCAGACGGACTTTGTCGACAGACTTCTGACTGTCGACGAAGCCAGTCTGAACGGCTGAATGAATCTCCCGAAGTTCTCTTCCCGAATCTCTCCCGAAAATCCATTAACAACTAACTTCTGCCTAGGAAATTCATTGTCCCAGATCGACTGTCACTAGTTGACAATCAAGTCCCTTGCAAGCACTTTTTCCCCAAATGTTTGTTTCTCGACTGTACTTCACACGTCGATGGACCTGGTCCTCCTAGCGCCACAAATGGCATAATGGGCTGTCCAACGGCTTCCTGATAGGTGATGACTACGTGCTTCGCTCAGTCATTCTTCAGCCATACGGGCAGCCTACCCCGCCTGGATCGCACCCTGACTGACCATTGAGGGGGCTCAGTCACGGGAATGTCCCAAATGAGCGATTGATCTCGAATGGTGTGAAGGTCATTATCAGCATCATTATCTGGACTCCTGCCATTATCGGCCCATGACCCAGGAGGCTCGAGGATACACGAGAAGCCTGACGTTCTGAATTTTTTTAGGGGCTTGCGGTCGAATTTATTGCGTTACGCAATTACAAAATACTATATATATATATACAAATTTGCATACATACGTCGTGGCTAACACAACAACAACAACAAACTACCTGGTGCGTATCAAGCAAGAATATTCGCCGTTCCGTTAATACAATATGTCTTATCCGTTCGTGCAAACCTGGTATTATTTGCTTTGTGGGTCAACAAGCTTAGGTGCGTTGAGCTTTCGCATTAGGCTGCGCGTTTGATTTGATCTGGAGCCAAACGATTTGACCAAATGCACATATCATGAACCTCAGCACCGCAATTGCTGTGTAACAACAACCGTAATTATAATAGTAATAACATTAACGAAAGTCCTAAGGACAAAAAGTACAAACATATAAACATAAAAACAACAACAGCAGCAACAACAACAACAACAACTGACACGGGAACAACGACAATGACAGCAATCCTAGCAACAAAAACAACAACAACCACTACAACAACAACAACAATATCAGTAGCTAGAATAGTAACGACAACAGGAACAAACGACTTGAGCAACAAGAACAACCACAACAGCCACAGCAGCAGCAGCAGAAAGAACAGCAACAATTACAGCCGGCAACCACATCAACGGTGGTTGCCGTCGTGGTGGCTTAAGCAAAAATCCGTTTCGTTTCTTTTTTGTTTTTATTGTTGTTATTTTTGCTACTAGCTATACGCGTCGTTGAGCCACCGCCGCCGCCACCACCGCCGCCGTCGTCGTCGTGGTGGTTGTGTTCATCGGTGCCACTCACTTGACTATTTATTATCTACCTGTTCGTCCATCTGTGCGTCCACTGTTTCGGCACTGCACCGTCCGACCTGCACGACCACGACCATCTGACTAGCGCGTTTGTTTGACCGGCTGGCTGTTCAATCAATGCCTGTATGTGAGCGTGCATGCATGTTCGTGTGTGTCTATCTGTGTCTGCCTGTGTTTGTGCACACCTTGATGTGTACGCGGATGTCGCTTCCGGATCGGACACTATCGGCCCAGATTCGATGTCGTCGCTGGCCGTCGCCACCAGCGACCGCTTCAGCCACCGCTTTTGCGTCTGCTGCTGCAGCTATTTGGCTAACATTGCCCTGGCCGGTACCGAAAACGCGTCTGCTGCTGCTGTTGCCGGTAGCGTCTGCCGCCGCTGCGAAGACGATGACGGTGGTAACGGCGGTGGCGGGAATGACGTTGGACAATGAAGACCGTCCAAACGAAGAAGAAATGGACGGCCAGATAGGCAGACAGACAGACACATAGATCGACAGACGAACTGAAAAAAACGTCGTTTGCCTAAAGCTTCATCTGTTAGCTTATCGCTCTAGCGGCACCCCCCGGGGGGGGGGGGACGGGCCAATCAATCAATCGGAATCAACGCCTTACCGTGGAATTACGTATGAATATATAAATATATATATATGTACCGAGCAAGATGGCTTAGTGGCAAAAGCCTTTGCCTTGCATTCAGGAGGACTGGGTTCGAGCCCCAGACCGGCCACTCTTAAATTAGTTTGCATGGTTTCCAATTTAGGCAAGGTAAATGCCGGAGTGGATTAAAAATTAGCCATGACATGAAAAAAACGTACACGGGCAATAGTCTTACGGAAAGTCTTAAAAAAATATATTTTATTTTATATATATATATATATATTTATGTTGTATCCACCACCCTAACAACCGAACGGCGACTGTTACGAGTTCGCTAGTCTTTCGCTCAAACAACACACGTCCTCTGCCTGGCTCGCACCAATGACTACTAGATTCATTTATTCTCGTGCCTCCTTGTATGTCACAGATTTGCCCGTGCTTTTAGTAACTTCCCGCGCTTCTTCGCTACTGGTGTGGCGGCATCCTCTATTTGGCGCCCCCCTGTATTTAGTTTGCTTCAGCATTGCCGCCAACAGACGATATATATGCCCGCGCTGCTTAACGGCGCTGCTATCATATATATATATATATATATATATATATTTAACTCATAATGGGGTGTAAACAATTGCCCCCAGTGAGCGTGATGACAAACTACATCAGCCCTAGGTCCAGGCCTGGTGTCGACCACCTGGACAAGGTGTTAATCACCGCCACGGCGTTACCACGTTGCATATCCAATGAGAGCCTTTGCCGTAAAATGCACCAGCGCGTGGGCCCCCCGTGGCTAATCGGAGGAGACACTTGCATACGTTAGTAATAATTCCCTCAGTAATTTTACCTGGCCCCCTAAGTTCTCGATGGCAAAAAGGTCGAAAATCCGTAGAGTCTCCAATAAATGTATACTTCCGACAGTAATTTATCTTCGCCTGCGAAACAGCATCGACCAGCTTGGGCAGCGCCATGACTGACCATTGAAGGTGCTAAAGAGTCAATCACGGTAGCGTCCGAGACGAATGTCCTCCCGCCCTCAAAAGCTGTCAGGGTCATTCCGTCCGGTCGACGAGAGTCGTCTGTTTACAAACATGCACTGGTGAGAACACAAGGGTAGTCAAAAGACCTTAGAGCACGGCCAGAGTACCATTTAGAGCAGCGTGTCTCGCTCTACGGCCTGAGCTGCGGATGCAGGATAAGCTATGGTGACCTTAACTTTTTTTTGGGCTGACCCTCAGCCAACATTTAACATAAGCGGGTCTGTTTTCGCATTGCTTCGTAAGACGGACTCCATAAATACAAATATGCAACTGTGGGTATCGAACCCGCGCGCCTATGCGTCTCCTCTGGCCGCGAGGCGCACGCGAATGCACCCCTCGACTAGTAGGATTCCAAGGCGAAGACCAATCTAGTCTAACAGGGTCTTGGTGGCAAGACAAAAGAGTGGAGGACAAAATGGGTCGCTCTGCTGTAGACCCGACTGCGAAAGTATGACGTGGTCCATCAACAGCAGTTGAGTTGGATTTCTGTCTAGTTTGACCAAGACTATGTCTTCTGACTTGGATTAAAGATAAGCTCGTGCAGCACGGATTGCCACTTCTGCACCACTCCTAGCAGCAAAGCCGAGCTGGTGTTCACGGCAATTTTCGCTGCTCTCCTACGAAGTGTAGACGAGCATGCAATATAGCGGTGTGCCATCCTTTTTTCTCAATGCAAATAAGCTCGCTTCAAATACGATTGGCAAGAGATTCGTTGGTGGCTCCCCTCGTACAAAAATGTCGATGAGTTTGCCAAGTGCATTGGCCAAAGCCCCCACTCTTTACCCATTGCTCGAGAAAAGTAAATCTTGAAGAAGCCTTGGTCTGATAAAGTCAGGGCCCGCAGCAGAGCTTCTGCAAAAGCCTCCTACTGCGCGGTAATTATCTTCCCTTGATACGTGAAAATCCCCACGCAGGGAACGCTTGAGCAGAAGGATCAGTCCACCTCAAGTCCGTTGGTGCACAGGGATGCTTGTCACGTAGAGCCCCGGAAGTGCCAATTTTCCTGCGTTTCTTGTGACTGACTCGACCTGCCAATTTCTTGAGTTTATATATATAAATAGAATATCGCTATTGAAAAAGGAGTTTTAGCAACTTACATACAACGTCGTCGACACGTGAGGCGCGGCGGGCTAGGCGCCACATAAAGGCACCATTAACACCCTCAGAATTCGAGTGATTAGATAGTTATTTGAGTATATTTCAAGGGCGAGTGTAAGTACGCCATGCCGTTCGACCGGTAAGGGACCTCTAAAATCGAAGCTAGGAATTGCAATTTCGGTACGAGCAATATTGCAGCGTCAAGGTAGACGCTTAATGAACAACCTGTCCTCCACGCGTTGCAGCAGCGCCACGTCTTTGCCGAGAGAAACGTGTGCATAATACGTGAAGAAGATTCCGCACGACCACACTAGTCGGGCTCAGGGATTACAAACACGTTCAGAGATTTTAATCTGCAGCGTTTCATTTATCACACCAAAATCACTTCAAGTACAACAATGAATTGAGTGATGCTAAGCACTGATTACTTCCGTCTTAGAAACCTAGACCTAAAAGAGGCTGTCACAAGGCGAAGTTAGACGCAGACGCTTCTGGTTACGACGAAGTTAGACGAAGACGCTTCTGCTTACGACGAAGTTAGACGAAGACGCTTCTGCTTATGACGAAGTTAGACGAAGACGCTTATGACGCAAATTACTTTCCTGCCGAATTTTCTCAATAGTTTGATATCTTACAAGTGTTGGGGTTCGTTACGCACACGTTAAGCGGCTCAAGTTGGATTGAAGTAACATTCCATGTTTAAACGAAACGTGTGCTGAAATAAGGTTGCGAAAAACTGTGGTTTTATCCAACTCAAGTTAGTAGTTTAAGGTTACTTCATTATATCTCTAGATGCCTGTAATTATACGAGCCGCCGGCGTACCCCATTGTAACAAGTACGCAATGTACGTAAGGCAATCTTGATGCTGTGCTAGCCTAGATCGAACACAAAACGAAAGTTTTTACATTGCATATCAGTTTAAATTAATATGAGGAGCGAAGCACTGGACAGCGCATTTAAGTTTGTTTTTATAGTTTCCACTTTAATCGGTACGTAGTAAGCGCAATGATTAACAGGTAAAGTGTCTCATTGTATATATATATATATATATATATATCTACAAAAGGAACTGGTCTAACGACACATGAGTACGCCTTGTCTCATGCGATAAATTATACCCCCGTACTACAACAGCTTCAGACCCAAAGTGTCAAAGGAACGTTTTTGTTGTACAGTTGCGGTCACAATCACGCCAATGTAGTATAGCTGTTACACGCCGGCTCAGGCACTTCTGTGAAATTAAACCAAGTGACTGGACATGTCAACATTCGATCAGTCCTGTGATTGTGATCGAGCACATCCCAAAACTGTTGACGTGGCAGGTGGCAAAGTTCGGACATCAATTCCGTATTTAGGCGCATATATTGTTGCATCTTTCACGTATTTTATGTTATGCTGGAACATCTTCCCTGTGTGCTTAATCGTGCAAGCCCACATTTAGAGGAGTGGATTGGCGACGCGTAGGGCCACTCTCTTAGTCCTTGACCCAATTACTCCTTACAACGCATGGAACCTTTTAACATAACTGTACCGTCTAGGGCAAGCACCCACCCGCACTTTGTGCTCTGTAACTTAGGAAAAGAGAGTGATTTACACCACCCCTCTCAGGAGTGCATGACGTTTGATGCCGAGAGATTATTATTCGCATGTCGCCCCAACTATTTTCCTCTCAGGTACAGTTTATTGTACTCTTTGCGTACTTGTTACCAAAAAAAGCTACATGATAATACGTGATGCCACCGGATGGTATAGACCTTCTTCTCAAAGATCCTGACTCCTGAGCTCGGCTCATCCAAAACTTCGCAAAGCTATATATCATATCTATCGGATCCGAGCAAATTCTACGTAGGTCTACGTTTAAGCAGATTTTGGCACTACACGAGACAACAAAAAAGCACTGTGAAACTTTGCTCTATCACCACGTGGTTGTAGTCCTGAGATGTGCACAAAATATTGGGTAACACAACATATTTTTGCCTGTTCACACAGCTTTTACAGTCCAAGCACAAGACAATCAGGTTGGATGGCTAGTGACCCACTACCCTGTATATCGTTTTGCCCCGGCGACGCGAAACTCTAAGCGCGACCTTTGGCGAGGGAGGACTGCTCGCTCGACCGTCCCGTGCCGGTATCAACGATCAACTGTGTACCACCTGCAAACGAGCAGCTGCTAACGGCGTGGCACAATGATCCATGAGCCCGCGAGGAATCCGCGTCACAGCTCGTGCCTTGTCGTGCCTCGCGGTGTGTGTAGTTGATTCCGAATCGTTCCAAAATTGCGAACAGCGCAGTTATGCAACGACGAAATGCACCGAAACGCATCGGGGGCAGTCACGTATTGCTGTAACGATACGAGAGATAAGCGTGTAGAGCAAACGAAGATGATCATATTGAGGAACGAGCAACGAATGGCAGGCAAGCGAAAAACGGCTCCCTACTACTACTTACTACTACTACAACAACTACTACTACAAATAATAATAATAATAATAATAGCATGAAAACAGTCCAGCTAGTGGTTGTAAGATTTAGTAGCAAGATTTAGTAACTACCCGCCCCGTCTTTTGGTTTGTGCGTCGTGTTATCGAAACGACGGTAACAACTTGAACATAAAGTGTTATGTTGGCACGCTTCAGTGCGTCCGCCCATCCGTATGACGACGCTAAACGGTCGCATGGCCGCCGTAAAGTACTCACACCTTCCTGTACGCCTCTGCCATCAAATTACTACGTTTTGTGAACTGGTCTTGTCTTTTGCTTTCATCTTGTCGTTCGGCTAGAGGAGAAAGCTATTTTGACTCATTTTTATGTTGCCAAGCATGACAAGCATTGCCCCCCTCTGTAATGCTCGAGCATTGCCAGAGAACACTTTGGCGGCGGCGGTGGCAGCGGCGGAATGAGCTTTATTGGCTCGGGGATTCGCGAAGGTTTTGCGAATAGTATACGTACGAAAAGTAGACACAGTCACGTACCTAAGTACCTACGCCCCAGTGTTGGCGTTTGGATTTGATCTGCATATAAAGACAAAGTAGCGAACAAATTGTCTGTGCACCACCATGCTACCACCTACAGTATAGATAATGAGTGTCATTCTGTTTGGCTGCGGCCCATGTGTAGGGGCAGCGTTTAGATATCGACTTATCTTATGGTTAGAGTAGGTGACGATGCTGCTCATTACGACTAGTCTCTTTGGTAGACGACGGGGTGTCACGATAAGGAATACATTATTAATGTTTTCGATTAATGTAACGAGCAAGCGAAATCAGTGTACCATCGACGAAGGACGTGTTGTTGTTGGTGTTGTTTTTGTGGATGTTGTTGTTGTTGGTGTTGTTGTTGCTGTTGTTGTTGTTGTTGCTGTTGTTGTTGCTCTTCAGTGTCTCAATCACCGAACGCACCAAATCATCTGACTGACTAATGATGAACAAGCGAGCGAGCAGGTGAGTGAGTGAAGCAGATGACGAGGAAACCGTGTATCTGCTGCAGAAGTCGAAAGTGGGCGGACCGTCAGCCGTCAAACAGTAGTCATTTGTCTAGGAAATGGAGGTCGCCCGACAGGAAAATTGGCCCATGCTGCACTTACGATAATTGATTCGCATCATCATCACCATAACCATATCATCATCACCATAATCAGCAATATTATCATCATCATCAACATCTTCACCATCAACATTGTGGCGACCGCGTTGTGTCTGTGCATAGTGATGGACGGTAACAATTCTTACCTTGCCGCCTTACGCCCCTCTGCCGTGAACGATGTGATGGACCGATCACAGAGACAACGATGACAACGACGACGACAACGACGACGACATAACAACACCAACATCAACAACAACAACACCCTACAATGATGACGACCCCCCAAAGAGCTTCGAATTTTGCCAAGAAAGAAAAACCCGTTGTTTTCAAAGAAAAACAATCAAGATGACGAGGAGACCCACACACACATACACACACAAATACACAGGTGCAGATACGGGTTGGGTGACTTGAGCGAGATGCTTTACGAGCTTGGCAAGACTTGACTTCAGAGCTAGTTGGTCTTTTCGGCAGCTCAGGCAGTGTCTAGCTCACACATGAAGAATACGAAGTGGAAGCAGACGACGAGGTGGAGAACTGGAAAGCAGATATCACTGGCAGCAGCAGCAAGGCACATATCAGCGAGCTGAAGTCGCGAGGGACAAGTAAGCCAAATCTGTCACGATTGCCTTGCACGGACGCTGATTAGTTCGGTTAGCGTCTCGAAACCGAGAGAGAGCGCCAAACGGAAAGGTTAGTTGGAAGCCACCATAACCACGAGCAGCAAGAGTGGCAGCAATCCCAGCTAGCCAACATGCTGTTGGCTACTCAACTGAAATCTGATTATTTGATAGGGTCGATGAAAACCGTTCGAAATTGCGAAAAATATGGCGCGCACCAAAGTGAAGATTGTTATCCACCGCACAAGTCGTGCTTGTTGTTGTTGTAGTGGCAAATCAATAGCGGGGTTGCCACAAGGAACGAAAAACGTCTACAGACTTAGCAGCAGAATCAACAGTTACAACAAACAGAGCACGGCGTGCATTTACCTTTCATCTCTGCAGAGAGCAGCATAGTAACAAAGCACGGTTGTTTAGACATATTCCTTATTGTTACCAATCCGTGTCCATTACAAGCTACTTTTGTTTAACGTAGGTATACACAGAGACCAACGAATATTTCGATGTAGGATACCTGTGCTACCTGAGGCTGATAAAAAGGGGAACTTTGACTGCTACAAATGAAAAAATGACTACCGCATTTAGGTGTAAAAAGCGCAGAATATAGTCATTCAATAACCATCATTTTAGCGTAAACAACACAGCACTAAAAACAACAACACGAAGTACGGCTGTACGGATGTGCAATAGGTATTTGCTTGTTACCACTATTTAGGAGGTCCACAGGCTTTGAGCTAGTTCTGTTAGTTAGACGAATGACAAACGCATGCTTGTCTTGGAATTTGGGCAAATAGTAAACTACAAAAGTGTATCTCCTAAGCGGTAGCGATGTTGTGAAAAGACGGACCCGTCGCAAATACTGTCCATATGTTTAAATTGTGTTTAAACAGCCGCAGTGCTTAGTTGTCGTTATATGCACGACAAGGTATCGTTAGATTTCGCTTGATGGTAATTACAACAGATTTTATTCGTGGGGTAGTAATATGACATCTTTGTGTCATGCAATAACGTGTCTCCATTGTAAATGTGGCTCAAACTGTAGGCGTTGTTGCATCCCCGTCTTTTTATTAGGATGCATGATACTAAGATAAAGAGATCGGTGTGCTGCCTTGAACTGATGCGGGACCATCCGGCTTATGGCGTAGTCCAATCTAATAATGTCAATCGTCTTGGGATTGTCCTGGATCTGTCTTGATTAACTAAGACGACTGGGGGAAAAGACGATCTTCAATTGTATTATTACCCCTCGCCGACAAGACGTCATAGAAATCAGTCACCGCTGAGACACGTTCGCAGCGGTGTTGTCGCCTTGTATTTCGATCGAGAACTTGTGACGCAGGAAGGATCCAGCTCCTTTGTCTCCTGTGGTAATCGCCTGTTGGTTAGAACCCGTCTCGAGAGGCCTTCCCGTGAAATGCAATATTATTAAGCCTTAATTTAAAAAAAAAAATTATATTATTATGGCTTCGTAATTACTAGTTATTATTTACATACCCTATATAAAGTGGTCGTTGTCATCAGTTAAGTATCACCAGTATCGGTAGTGCATCGCGCACTTTGACGCGGCAGAAAAGCGCGAAAGGGAAAACCAACGCTCTGCAACCGGAATTGTACAACTGCCTTGGGAAGTTGTATTGAAACAGGCACCTTCTGCTAATACTGTCTAGTACAACAACTGGCATAACATTTCGTTAAGGACTGGACTGTGGCATGATTCAAAGGTAACTGTACCGAAGCGCACTTTAACGCAATTTGTTTAAGGTGACAGATTGCCAACTTGTTGGGCACGTCAATAAACCTGATTGATTGATTGATTGTTACTTCCCAAACTGGGCCACACATGCGCGGAACATCTGCTCTGTGTGTCACGTATGTATCGAGCCTAAGCGGCGAACAACGGGAAACATTACTGGCACTAAATCTGAAAGAACACTTCTTTTTATGAATTATTGGTTTTCGATAGCAGGCGGTCTCTATTAATTTTCCTTAAAAACACGTGTTTTTTTTTTGTTTGAGCTGATGTCTGTGTCGGGGGCTGAGAGCTTCAGCTGGTCATCGCAATACGAACTTCTGCGAGGAGTGCACAGTATATCTGTCAACTGTGTCGACTCTCAAGCATGTAGGAAGTATCATGCATCGGCCTGCCTAGCCCTTCCGAAGAGATCACCGTACTGTCTCTCTCTCTCTCTCTAATGAGATGCCGAGAAGCTGACAACAGTGTTATATGCATACTCAATATGAGTGAAATAAATATGATGATAAAAAAAAAAAATATATATATATATATATAGAAAGGAAGGTGAAAGGTGCACAATAAGGCCCGCAGGTTAAGCCAGATACAGGTTAAATGTTGTTTTTAAGACGTAAAACTGCTCCAACTTTGTTGGAAACGCCAGACAAAAACGAACGAAAGCTGTTGCTCATCGGCGTGACATTAACACAAAAATGTCACCCATGACGATGGATCGCTATAGGGAACGGCGGTGCAGACGGGGCAATCTTATCTTTCTTGCCGACGACACGTAAACAGCACGGTGATGTTACTGGTTTGAAAGTGGCGCCATTTCGACTGATTGCGGAAATACCACCGAATATTGAATGGTGATTGTTGGTGCAGCGCAAAACGTTTACCGTAACGCAGATGTTATAGCCTCTTGGTAAGCGTCCGACGTAATGGCACAACTTCCAGTTGCTCCCAATTGCATGTGGGTTTCAAACTGCAATAGAGCTGACAAATAATAATAATAATAATAATAACTTTTTCCTAACTCTTTCCGCATTTCGGCGCGCTGAGGATAGGTGCCCCGGCATCCTTATGTAAACGATGGGGAGAGGCCGTAGATTCGAATGGCCTACATCTCAACAGTGTGCTCCGAAGAGCTCTCGGAAGTACCGATGTACATTTGTAGCCATAAAGCGCTACGCACAGCCAACCATAATTTACCTGTGTTCCGGTCGTAAGCATAGTTTGCTGTTCAATTGACAGCGAATAAATGATCGTAACGCAACAAAGGATAGTTACAAGGCTTACGAGCTTAGCCCCTCTGCTTGTTGCTTTTGCGTCAGGTTGAACTTAAACGTGTGGTCTCTCAGACAGCAACAACACGAATCTCAGCAATAGCAGTAACAGCCACAGCAAAAGAAACAGCGTATCAGAAACAGGGTATTAGAAACCCAACACAGTTGTCCGTCCGGACGGCCATGACATCATTTACGCTCAAAGTGGCATCCGTAGCTGCTTACGGAATTCAAGTGACATGGAAACATCTTAGCACTTCGCAGTTATGGCAGTTGGATAGGGTGAAGCCAGCCTTCTTGAAGCGCGTACTTGGCCTTCCGTCAAATTCGCGCAACAGATTTGTGTACATGCTCGCGGGTTCAGTATCATTTTTTGATGAACTCGTAAGCTGCTTTAATTTGCCGCAGACAGTCGCTCTGGAAACGTTTCGGCATGAGTATTCTCAAAAAGTGTCTCTAATTCCCAGAGAGTTTTATCTATCACCAGCTATGACTAACCAGGCCTGGAAGGACTCTCTCCGGCCGTGTCGTCACCTCACTACTCGCTACAGTGTTCACGGATTTCATTATCTTCTATGCCGGTCTGCTGGGTTTCATGAACCCAAGGAGGACTGCAGATGCCGTCGTTGTGGCGGCCCATGTCCCCTCTACCACCTACCTGATTGTACGGAATCCGTGTCGCTTTCTCAGCTTCAGCGAGAATGCTCATAATTCATTTTACCATGTTTGTTATATATATAATATTTGTATTTACATACCCAAACAGGGTGCATTTTAAATAAATAAAAAAAGAAACAGCAACAAGAACAACAACAACTGAGCACAAAACGCTCGCGCTGCGTTATCTCTTAGTCTTCGTGATCTTAGTGATCGTGGTCGATCTTTCCTCTCCAGTAACAGTCCGTTCTATCTGTAGCGATCTCTTGACGTCGGCCGTTTCGATCGTCGCATGTTTAGCTGGCTTTATCTGCTTGAGGCTTATGCGAGGAGGTCGGACGTGCGAGCTAACCAAGCTAGACTTCGACCGCCGTCAGCTGCTCTCGCAGCGAAGTCAATGGCTACTTACTGTGCGTAGCAGCCAGTTACGTAGTTTACGTTTCGAATGAATGATGATCGAGTGGGTCACGCTCCGCTTGAAGATTTTTGCCAAGCTTCGCTAGGCGCACCGAAGTCCGAAAACCTCGGCGTTTACTCTCAGTGCCATAATTGTCATCAATTACGGCCTGAAGATTTGCAAATTTAGATATATAAATATATATATATATATATATATATATATATATATATATATATATATATATATCGAGAGAAAGAGATTACCTGTTAAAATGAATGACGTAGTTGGTAAAGCCACAAACAAAAATCCAGTCGTCCCCATTGCCCCTTGTCGGGAGTGGCCGCAGTACGGTGTTCTTGGGATTACTTAGCATAGACGCTCCGATAGTGTAGCTTTCGTTCAGTATTAAAAAAGGCATAGCGTTCGTAACAGTGCGTCTCACGTCGTCAGTCTTTCCAGAGTTGCACATACAGCACAAGAGGGAGTTGTCTTTACCAATGCGGAGTAGGTGTTTGTGACGAGCATCTCTAGGCTAGTTCATTCACAACAAGGTCAAGGGGAAATATCTCTAGAGAGGATTTTTATGGCTGCTGTGCCGAGCGCCAAAGGCATTTGTGTCTTGTTGAAAAAACGGCATGTTGTAGCTTTTAAAGTTAAAGTAAAGTTGTGCCAGGCTTCCACAGAGGTAGAGCATGATGCTACCGGCCACTCATGCTGGGAGACAGCGCCGAGAGGCAGGTGCTTCTATAATGCGCGAGAGAAATCTTTGGTCAGTTCTGCTGAGGCTTTGGCAGCTTTTTGCTGCAGTCCGAGCGCTCTATAGAATACGTATTGCATATTTCGAAATATATTTCATATACGCATATATATGGTGTTATTTCAGTTAAAATGCATACACAACCTCTTCCGTCCACTTGCGTCCCACTTCAACCACTTGCGTCCAACGCACCCTCAATGCGATGTGTTGGCATGACGAAGTATGACTTATGTAAGGTTGCACAGTTTGAGCGCTTTTTGACGATGATTTGCTTCAAACTAGCAATTTGCTAACGGTACTTTTAGCTGTTAATCGTATCCGTGTTTTACCTCCAGTGAAATGTATATATATATATATATAGCTCAATTATTAGCTGAATAAACTAAAATATTAAAGATAATTGCTGTCAGTTTCGAGTACGAAAATTCAATGGTTGTTACTGAAACTGGGAAGAAGGTCTACTTCCAAATCGCATAAACGGCGAGCTGAAAACAATTTATTTTTTCATGCTGTTGCTACCGTATAACCAGAAAAGTGGAGTAATTTAAAGATATAAATCAAAAGGTTCTAATACATGTTCATAAAAATAATATTTATTTAGGTGTTTTTGTATTTCCAAAATTCTTCCCGCCCGCTGCAATGCACTTCTGTCACATTCTTTCCAACTTTTCGCAACATTTTTGAAATATGCACACCGGTGCGTTGTCGTTATGGGGAATCTGAGGGTGGTCTCTTCAGAGTTCAGGCCTGTTGCGTCGTACGTTCTCGCGCAATACTTTTAAAATTTTCGCGATAGTATTTCCCATTGACCGTAGACTATGTGGCAAGTATTCGTGGAAGATGATTTCTTTGTAGGACAAAAAGCAGTCAAAGAGAACCTTAGTGTTAGATCTAATTTGTCTAAATTCCTTTAATTGACTCTCTACTTGGCAGCACCACTAGGAAGATTAGGATTTGGTCTTGATATCATAACCGTATACCCATGACTCGTCTCTTGTAATCACTCCCTGAAACAAGGCAGGGCCTTGTGGTACCGCCTGAGAGCTTACTTCGGATATTTCCCGACGGGCGTCCGTTTGCTGCAAATTTAACAAATTTGGAAGAAACTTCGCTGTCAGTCTTCCGACGCATAGAATATTTGTCATTGTTGCGAAAAAAAACAGATTTGTCAATTGTTGCGAAAAATTGGCTGCAAAATTTGAAGTACTATAATTTGCCGATCCGCCCTCTTATACTGTGTGTTTTCGATAAAAACCTGAAATTTCAGAAAATGTAAAAGTGTTTACATATTTTTAGGGTGGTCGCATTCTTATTGGCAAAGAAATCTAGAGTTTCCACGTATTTTCTAACAATACTACGCTTTCTCTTTGTCATTTGTCTAATGCCACATGTGCATTATGCAGGGTTTGTCGATTCTTGGCCTTATACTGGTCACGTCGCGTCTGATGGAAGCGTCTCGTGAGATCGAGTTCCTGCGGATTGTGGAAGTTGACTGGCTAGGCCAATTCGATGGCCTAACTCCAGATAGCGTTGAAGTGCTTCGCCATGATATACACATCTTTATCGGTAAGCTCTGTACTATATATATATATATATATATATATATATATATATATGTTTTTTATTACTATACATAGCGGGTGGAGCAATCGCTGCATCACTTATTCATAGGAATAAGTTCACACAATTGTAAAAAAACTACAACATAATTCTACGACTAAGCCTAAATCTCAGGCCATGCAAATGCATCAATTCCACCAACGCCTTACGGCGATAAAGAACAGTCTGAGAGCTACTTGGAGGCGTTATATGCTGATGAATCAAATTTCGACCTACAGCAAACCGTATATCAATAAAATGATAGAATGCTTGCTCGCAAAGTGGACGAAGCGGATCCGCTTTGCAAAATGGTCGGCTGATCGATCGATTGAGGCCCTTTCCGTCACCTTTTGGGGCGGTACCACCTAAAATAGAAAAAAATCTACAACTTTTTCTCGTTCAACCACAAATTACGTATAAATCGGAGGTCCTCGAGAACTTCGGGCCCCCTTTTCCTGTGTGTTGGGCCACTTCAGCGAAGCTCACCGGATGCTCCAGCTAGACGGTGCACCGCCTCACACCGCAACATATGCGCAGAAATGGCTAAAAAAAACAGCGTTCCTGAATTCATTGGCAGGGCTTGTTGGCTCTTAGAAATGAAGATCTCACCCCAATTGATTACTCTGTGTGATGCATCTTAAAAGCCAAATGGACGCTCACACCACCAACATGTGGGCTGATTCAGTCGAAGCCATTCCAGCAGGCAAGGGATGAACTTGATGAAACCTATCTGCGCCCAACGGTAGATAAAGTGATCAAACGCTCGAAGAAGTGTTTAGGCAAAAAGGCGATCTATTTATACGAAAATGTGTGTGTACATAAAGGAGGGTCTGTTGTATGTACATATTGCAATAACATTTACTTATAATTGTATATATATATATATATATAAGGCAAATTAGCTCGCTAGGCACATTGGCTTAGCTAATCCTTCGTGATATGTGTGACGTATGGATACACGTACATATGACATAGATCACTAAATGTGTAGTTTGCAGTAGGACGCCGATAAGGAAGTCTCTATCGTTTCAGCCAAACAATGTTTCAAAGACGTTCGTCTGCATAGCGAAAAAAAATTGCGATGGACCAACTTTGAAATCAGCATTTCCATTGTGGTTAATTGACACCACAACACTTATTGGAAGCAACAACGTTTCATATAAAATTAATCATGCATCATAAAAAAAATGCGCGTTTTTTACTGGCGTCGGACTTGACTAACATCGTGAGAGAGAGCGCGAGAGAGAGAGAGAGAGCGCTGGCTATATATTTATATATATATGTATATCCAGCTTTGTCTCTCTCATATATATATATATATATATGTATATATATATATATATATAGAGAGAGAGAGAGAGAGAGAAAGAGGGAAATACACTGGCGGCCTTCGCGGTTATCATACGGCCGGCGATGATTATTTTGATACTGATTATCTTGTGTTATCTTATAACTAGCTTGCAAACAACTTGGTGTGGGGGAGGCGTTCGTGCCCGGCCGGCCGGAAGAGCGTATAACAGCATCAGCAGCAAAGCGCGACACCTAAAGATTGATAGGGTGTATATATATATATATATATATATATATCAATTACTAAATGCTCGTTGGTGTAACCTTCATTCTCTACGCCGTGTTTGCTGGCGGCGATCTGTTTTTGGCCTAAGGCTGTGCTGTTCATCGCATGCACTGTTAGAAGGAGGGACCCGTTTTGCGGCTTAACATAGTTGTTATGCAATCGTGCTCGATTTACTAAAACGCCCCGACGAAAAGCTCGTTCGACAAAAAAGCTCGATTGCAAACATACCATTATTTGGCAGAGCGACCTTAATGCTGCTACAGCGCTTTGCTCAACTGAAACACGCTGAAATTGGCAGAGGACTGTGATTGTATCATCAGTTATCAGATTGCACACGTATACTGATATTACTACTAGGCAATGAACATACTTTGGCAAACAAAAATCTATATTAATTGTGTGATCGTATTTTGATGTTCTGCATATTTATTGTAAATGATCTATTGTTTATACTTATTTTTTTGTATCACGCTATTAGTTTCTTGAGAACGTATGCATTATGAAGTGTAGTTCTGTTTATAAACCATTAGAACTATTGTCGCCATGGTTTGGCAGCACTATAGCGAGTTGTTGAAGATGGCATTGTAGCAGGGTCACAAGGCCGTAACATTAAAAGCCGGCGTTCAGTAAAGTGACTCTTCAGGCTCAACGTTGTCTAGCCTACAACATGGGCTACCTAGACAATGCAACATTATTAGATATAGTATTGATATGTTTGTCCGATGAAAGGGTAATCGCCGCTGTAGATGCGTATTTTGAAGGCTTCAAAGCTTTCGACTCTGGGGGGATCACAAAGCTGGAACACCGCTGGACTATGTATGCAGAACTCCAAGGAACCTTAGTGAAAAAATAAAAAATGGCTTTTCTGGTTCCCTAAAGAATGACCAGCGTAGTCGCAAATTAAAGATAGAACGCTTCGAAGGGGTATGTTGCGCGCCGGATCGAACCCGCAACTCCTAAGACCAGAGTCGCTCTTCTCTAATCGATTCCAATACTATATAAATATAAGCATATTCATTTTTGGAAAACTACCGGCACTTGACTGCAATATTAAAACTCTTAAGACACATCCTCGCCGACAAATCCCTTTTTTACATTGGACTTTAATATAAGGAGCGCTTTCCGGCACATTTAGGCTACGAGAGTTGTACTTCCTGTGAGTACTTGCGGATCTCATACAACGAAAGGCCAAGAAGCCCCACTTAAATTACAGTTCGAAGTCATCTTGTCAACCAAGCCTTGAACGAAACCTTCAGCAGAGCCTTACGCTCTAGTGGCCTACCGTACGACCTGGAACCCGTCGGACTGGACAGGGAAGGCGGGAAGAGGTCGGACCTTAACCCCGTTCGAGAACGGTTGCAAGCTGGTTTAGTACGCGACAGTTACTGACTCATTAGTCCCTTCAATAGTTAGTGGCGGCGCGGACCGGGCCGGATATGCTTCAGCTCTCGCCGAGGTAGGCAAGGCGAGAAAATACCAGAACATCGGGTACCCGTACGAGTTCTACCCACTTACTCTCGAGACGCTTGGCGGGCCGGGCCCGACCATTAGGTTTAGCCAGCAGTGATAGGCAAGCGGGCGATTTTCTCAGACAGCGCCTGTCGCTGGACGCGCAACGGGGCAACGCGGCCTCGGTCCTCCAGAGATGGTTGGTCCCTACATTGGACCTTTCGTAAATGTGCACACGTTCGCAGGGAACCAATTGTCATGTTCCCACCGTTGGTGATTTTATACATATATATATATATATATATATATATATGCATTCGGCAGAAGCAATGTAGGGCTGTTTATATGCTATATAAATATCGGTGTTTTTTTGCGAGATAACTCTTTGTAAAACACCTGACATCATTGTGTCGAATATCGCGAAGAAATCATTAATTCGAACCATAAAACCATAGGTATTGCATATGTTAAATTAAGCACGTAAGCGATTTGCAGAAACAACCAGACAATCATGAGGCAATAATATATAAACAGATTCTATTTTGATTATATAAATATGCTGTTTATACTTGCCTTGCATATATATATATATATATATATATATATATATATATATATATATATATATATATATGCACAACTAAATCAAGTATTTAGTGTGATGCTATCCGACGGCTGAACGGTGATGAGCACAAAGTCTTTCCCTAACAAAGCTTAGCATGGCAGCTATAGGGTAGTCGATCATGATCACCGGATGTGAGGAGACCCCGATGATGACGATTACTACCAGATGACGACGATGTGAGGAAGAGGCGAAGGCTTCAGCTCTAGATAATTGATAGGTGGGATATCAGGTGAGCTTTATCGGTGAGTGCTCCGGTCAATGACGTATTTCGCGAGCCCCGTTATTTGCATCGCAATGCAAACCAGATCGGCCCGCCCCGTGTCGACATGACGACTTTATCATCAGATTTGTCTGATCCCAAGCCAAAACGAGACAGAGAGATATAAATAACCGATGCTTGGACGTTCGGCGGTGATGATGGTCTTCGCTACAGGAAGCGCAGTTCATATCAGATTGCTAAGGTCGGTGCTCAGCAGTGGCCGTTGCCATTTACGTTTATTTACATGATATATATATATATATATATATATATATATATATTTGTATTTACGCTTCTTAAATATATATATATACCCACATTTACTATATATTCAAGAAGCGTAAATACATACAAATGGTTGGCCAATACCAGCCGTCGGCAGTGGTGGGTGACGCGTTTGTCTTCCCTAATCGTTGCTCTCCGCGAAACGCTCCGTTATATCTTTCTAATTTCGTAACGTTCTAAGAGTTTGCTCGAACGTAATTTTGTGTTTTTGGGATGTGCACCAATGCGTCATCGACGGGTTGCCGGCTAGCTAAACGTAAGCTAAATACTACAAAATAAAGGCAACAGCAAACCGACAATGATTCGCTCATGTCACTTATGTATAGTATGCGTAGTTCATTCGCTAGGTGGATTTTGTACAGTTGCGGTTGCCGGAAACACAGGCCTACAGGGATTTTATCTGTCAGTGGGAGGTGAGATTGTCAGACGTGGATCCCGACTTCTTTAGTACGGGTGCAATGACAAACAATGCGTGGAAGGGACTGCATCGCACCAACCGAAGTGTGGTAGTACGCTATGCAGTGCATGGCTTCCACCATGTTCTCTGTAAAACTCAAGGGTACCATGAGCCGACAGAAGAATGTATCTGTAACAGGTGTGGGAGAGCTTGTGGGAGATATCATGCGGGGGAGTGAACCAGAGTTGAATCACTGGCCAGGCTGGCTCAGTGACCGTGTTTTTATGTATAATGTTTGACTATATACCTAACAAAGGTGGTTAATAAATGAATGAATGATTTTGTACTAGGCTAGTAAGTATTTATCTGCGCTAGTTTTCGCCGATGCCATGAACCAAAACCTCTTTGGCGCGTTTACGTGGCGGATCGATTGTCCTTATAGATAGATTACTTATGACTGTATTATATATTACTGTGTGCGTAAAACACGCAGTTGAGTTTCAACTTCGTCGGATCGTTTCGTTGGACATAGTCATGACATAAGTTCGCTTATGAGACTCAGATAAGTTAAGCTAAAAATTTGATTTAGGCCGCACTGTCCTTATTACATTGCGTGATTCTAATGTGTCGTTAAAAGTAAGATGACGGCAACCGCTTGTTTACAGGTCTTCAAACCCAATCATTTCGAATGCCTCTTTCTTCCAAAAACAAGCACATGTGTACTGTGCTTTAGACTGTTAAAAACATATGATGACTTCAACAAAAATAAGTTATTTTTAGCTATTTTACCAGGTTCCTAAACAACTACTAAGTGTTCTATAGCAACTAACTAATTAAAACTCGCATTAACGCTCTTCAATGTTGATAACGTTTTGAAAAGCCACTATTTTACTCCCTTTCTTTCCCACGATGTTTGTGGAGTTCAATGACCGTCTGGTGAAGGCCAAGGGCCCGGGGTGTTGATGATTCCGCTAATTACTCAGCTTAATACATTCCGATCTAAAAAGGTGTTTACAAAGGATGCCCCTAAAACAGCATTTTTTTTTGCTACTTTTGGGGGCATCCTTTGTAAACGCCTGCTTTGCACATAGTAATTTTGGTCTATGTTTATTGCAAGAAGTTTAAATGACCGCGAATTAAAAATGTTTAACATATATATATATATATATATATATATATATATATATATATATATATATATATATATATATGCTAGCATAGTATTTTTACAGTAGTAGGCTGTCCTCATAATTATTTATCTGTCTTCACCTTTCCGGCGTGAGAAGAGTGCAACGAGGCTCCGAAGCTGCGTATTCCATTGCATGGTAATTGGCACACACCTCTTCAAGCAGAACCGGCAGGTGCACAACTGGTGATCCTCACGTTTGGACATACCAGGTAGTGATAACCATGCACTATGTACCTGGCGTATACGTGGCGTCTGTCAAATGCAAAATCAAAGATGCAAGGCATTGGCCCCCGACCTCCCGCCTGGCCTGTTCCACTTTGGCTTTCCGCACCGGAAAAGCATTCGTAGGCTACAATACGCGACATCTTCAGTCTTAGTCGGGTTGCTTTAATAGCCGATGAACAGCCTGTCATGAGTCACACAGAGCGGTATCGACAAACGATATTGCTCGTATCAACAAACACTTAATTTATATGTAATAAAAACACTTCTCAAGCTGGTCATATATATATATATATATATATATATATTTTTTTTTTTTTTTTTTTTTATATATATACACTTGGAGAGAAAGTAAGTCCTCACGGGTGTCAACTGCGATCAGCTCGACCGAGTTTCTGTTGCCCTCCAAAAGTCGAGACACAGTCTCGTAAATCAGAAGGGCGTTAGCTTCCACCAAGATTTCGCGAGGCCGCCTGTGGGTTTAAATCAAAATTACCTAAAATGTTGCCGCATTCGCCGTACTTATCGGACATCGCACCGTTGGACTACCACCTAGTCAGAGGTCTGCTGAACTATCTACAGAAGCCAGAAATATTTACCATGAAAATCAATAGCCGGGTCCATTTATGGGAAAGGGTTGGGGCTATCATTGAAGAGTACTTTTCGAATGAATAAAATTGGTTAACTTATTCATTTATAGAATAACAATTAAGTTGAGAAACTTAAAAGCCAATTACTTTTTGTTATATATATATATATATATATATATATATATATATATATATATATATATATTGTGTTAACACATAACACACCATAATATGAGAGTATCGATTTGACTATAAGACTATGCATAAGACTAGAGTAGAGCTAATTTGATGACTCTGAGGCTACCGCAAGACATTTATGTACGTTCCAATATTTGTAGCAGCACACCACGTGTCAGTTGTCTATATGAGCACCTACTACGTTTGTTCTGCTCTGATACGTGCTTTCCTCCTAAATACTTCCGAAACTCACTTCATTGGTTAGTAGACTAAAGCCCTATTTTACGTGTATTTTGACTAAACTGAAACCTATTGTTATATTAATTATTATTAATATTAATAACTATCAATATAACAGTAAATAATAACTATTAATATAGCAGGGCAAGCATGTTGCCACAAAAACATATAGGAAAACAAAAGAAAACGCAAACACATACCTAAAGTAATGTGACTTAGCTCAAGCATGCTAAGTCAGCTACTATTATTATTGCATAAACAATGTTACAATTGTGAGGTCTGAACGAATTATCACATTTAATTTCAAGAATTACGATACGCGATCCATGGCTCCTAAGACAGATGCAGCGATCCCTCTGCCAACGGCCAATAACAACGTGTGTCTCATGAATTGGCTCTCTTTTCGATCGCTCGTGATTACCTTCTTTCACTAACTGAATTCATTGAGGAATACTTGGGTTCCCTTGCTGATTGGTCCTAGTGTGTTCAGGACAATAGGCACAGAAATCTATCTTGTTTCCAGTCTAGCGTGTTTATTCCGTTTTCTGGCTTCTGCGTGCTTCGCTACCCACCCCAACACAACTGAGCTGTAATGTAAGTAGGAAACCGCGGTTGTGCACGAAACCGTGGTGCAACGGTAAAGGCAATATAATTTGAAGATCAAAGGGACGCGGGTGTGTGTGTGTGAATTTATTCTCACGTGCATACGAAATTACTCTCATCGGTTACACATTCGATAGAATGCAATATTAGCCGTTAGTGTACGTCGAGCCTGCCTCCTTTTGAATAAAGTCGTCGTCTCAGTTTCCAGGGAAACGTGGGGACGACTTTATTTGTTTAAGGTTTTGTGTTTTCACAACGGCGATTATGTTTACGCTTACTACATTAGAGAGCCTAAGAACAGAATGCAGAAATGCTTGTCAAGGCCAATCAGGGTCTAGGCAGGCGAGGTCTGGACAAGCACCAGAGGTACGATCGGAAATACAACCGACAAAACAACGGGCCAATAAAGCTAAATACAAGAAGAGCGTAATTAAACAATCAAAATCATACGCTAACCATCCAGTCCAAGCGATGTTTCGACCACCAACACGCGCTTGACACAGTTAGTCTCCATTTCCGTAATCACAGCCAGCCAAGCACACGAACGCAGAATGTCCACCACATATGCGTGGTGTTTGTAATGACGTATCAGCGCAGCGTTGTGTCCGCCACGATCTTGGCCGATTTATTAGACGAAAACACCGCCGCCTGCAAATATACATATAGACACACATGCATGCATCGCTATATTAATGCGCGTGCGTACGGATATGTTGTTGTGTATATTCAAACCAAACATATACACGGATGAATGTGGGTGCGTCATGCAGCACCACTGAGTTCGGACAGCACCCACCGTCCAAGCTGCCTTATGCCACGTGCCATTCATTCTTCGAACATACGAGGTAAATCGCAAGCGAGCGCGGAGGGAGAGAGCGGAAGGTCCAAGCGAAGTTCTTCTGCTGGACGGCGTTATATATATATATATATAGTATCATTGGTGGCGGTGCACGTGTCTATAAATATACATATATACGTCCGGAACAAAGCCCAGTACATTCCGCTGCCGCCGCCGCTGCTGGTGATACAGCAGCGGGTCGAACGCAAGAAGAAACAAAGAACTAGAATCGGCGAAAAAAGCTACGTTCCACACACACACACACAGCCCAATACGTTCTGTAGCGAACGACTATAGCGAAATACGTTCGGTAGCGAAATACTATAGCGAAATACGTTCTGTAGGGAAATACTATAGCGAAATACGTTCTGTAGGGAAATACTATAGCGAAATACGTTCTGTAGCGAACAATTATAGCGAAATACGTTCTGTAGCGAAAGTCTATAGCGAAATACGTTCTGGCTGTAGATGGCCAACAGCAATTTCGGCCAACACGGATTCTACACACCTGGTGTTCATCTTTCCCTTCTGTTGTTGTTGTCGTCGATGTGGCGGCAACGGGGGGAAAAGAAAGGACCATGGCGTCGGTGGTAGCGCCGGCGGGAGGCGTCGCCCCATAGAAGAAGAAGAGGAAAAAAGAGCCCCAGCTCAGCTGTGGCAGCAGTACGAGGAGCCCAGCACAATGGAGGAAGTCGATCAGCAGCCGCTGCAGCAACAGGCCGACGCTGGTCGGTTGTTGGTTGGTCTGATGTGTCGCAATCCGTGAAGTCGTGGACGGAAAAGAACATGTGGCGCCGAACGCGAGCTGTCGATGCTGATGTTGTTGTTGCTGTTGTTGTTGTTGCTGCTGCTGCTGCTGCTGCTGTTGTTGTTGTTGTTGTTGTTGTTGTTGTTGTTGTTTCGTCGTTGTTGTCATGAGCGGGACCAACGGTTGGCGGACATGCTGTCCGAAACGACTTTCTTTGCCACCAGAGCAACAACTACAACAACAACAATTGTACTTGATCTGGTGAAGTAACGACACTCGTAATGGTAGTAGTAACAGATGTTGTCGTTGTTATAGTAGTTGTGGTTATTTCTGTTGTTGTTGTTGTCGTTTAGTTGTCGTGATGGTGACGGTACGATAATAGAGTCGACCGGTCGTGGTCGTTCGTTGTTGTTGTTGTTGTTGTTGTTGTCGTTGTTATGGTTATGGTTGTTGTTGTGGTTATGGTTGTTGTTGATGTTGTTGTTGTGGTTGTTGTTGTTGTTGTGGTTGTTGTTGATGTTGTTGTTGTGGTTGTTGTTGTTGTGGTTGCCGTTGTTGTTGTTGCTGTTGTTGTTGTTGAAACCGTCTCCGGAAACGCAGATTAGCAAGCAAAGGAAAGAGCGAGCAAACCTTCGATGTCGTTGATCGGCCGCCGCTCCTACTAAAGCTCTGGCGGAAAACGCAATCGGTAGCCAGGGCTGTCTATCTGTCCGCCTGTCTGCGGCCGCTGGATGCTTCTAGCATTAGCAGAGAGAGAACGAGAAATACCACTATGGTGGCAACAACCACAACGACAACAACAACAACAACAACAACAACAACAAAGGCGCAAACATAGCGATTGTGGGGACGACTTTTTAACGGCAATGACGAGAGGGGGCATGACAGCACTAACCACCGCACGACACCAGCGAGTCAACATCCCTAACGCTTAATAACAAAAAAACACGCGGGCCAGTAAGTTGCACTGTGTAGACACAGCGGGTGACCTTTAGTTTAGTTAGACGTACATTGGCAAGCCGTCGCGCAGACGGCAGACTGATCAATAATATGTGCGATAGATAGTGAGTCCAACCTCTGTGCCATTCAGCGGACTTGACCGGTGAGCCAGATCGGGGTGGTTCTTGTCGTCCGCCCACATGCTTTCGCTCGAGATATCGGCGGGCACCCTACGTCTCCGGCAGCAACGAACACGGCAAATCACAACAGCGACAAGACAGACTTCAAACTCTGAGTGAAATCGTCAACAATGACGCGTGCGGGGCAACGTAGCAATGTATCCCAGTCATGTCCGACTCAGTATAGTAGAAAAGAAGCACGAGAATTGTCGGGCGAACTCGACGCAAAAAAAAAATGTTTAATGAATGCAAGTCGCCGCCTCTGGAAACCAAAATTCGCACCTCTGCTCATTCATGCAACAACATATCGGCGGTCGACATTGGTTGATCCAAGGCAGATAGATGGCTGCTGCACCAGACTGGTTGACAAGACCTACAAGACCTGGCGCAAGATTCGGGCGCTTTCGTTTCGTTTGCACATTGTTCAGCTATTCACAACCAGCTTAATAATATGCTACTTAGCTGATAGCTTGCTGACGCATTAGACGAAAAGAATATATGTATTTAAATTAAAAAAAAAAACACGAAAGACATAAAAAGAAGAAACACGACGTACATTCCACGGAATTGTACAGATCCGTGACTACCCAGCCAGCACTATGGACGACTATATTGGGCCCTGCATTGCCTCTCTCCTCGCGTTTTACAGAAGGAGCAGCAACAACAACAACAACAACAACAACAACAAAACAATAGGAAGAACGAAGCCAGACATTCGTGAAAAGGCATTTTAATAACATATCCAATGGAATAAATATGGCCTTATTTGAAAAGAGAGAATACACGACCGCAGTCTCGGATACACGAATTGCAAGGGTGGAAACATTGCGCACGTAAAACCGTAGCTTGTAAACTGGTACACATGGTAAATCTGTACAATAATTGACATGAGTCAAGTCGGCAAAATTTCGAGACTGGTTCTACTTTCTTTTTATTAGTTGCTTACGCATGGTGCACACTAGGCGTCGGTGTTAATGCACGGTAGTGTAGAATCAATCGCAAACATACGAAAATTCACTCGCCCACTTTGCCCGTTATCGAGGCATTAAGACCGCGCTTCTTCATCTGCCCACTTTAACTTGCCATTAAGCTGCTAGGCTTGTAAAGCTCGATTTTGTGAGGTTATTTTTGGCATCTGAAATAAAGTCTGCAAATTTGCTTACCATAGGCCAGGATACATGGTCTTTGAGGAGCGCCCCTATAAGTACTTGGAATGTTAGGAGACTTCACAGTTTTAGACTGGGAAAGAGTAGCTCTAGCTCAGTATTGAACAAGGCACAGCGTTCGTAACGGTGCCGTACATCGTCAGTCTCTCCAGAGCTGCACACGCGGCATAAAGGTGAATTAGATGCCGAATAGAAAGAAGTATTGCTGAAAGCAGCCACGTTGGCCCGCTGGCAGTTATGCGAATTGATAGACGAGCGTGCCGTGCTTCAAATTGTACCAATTTTTGAGATCAGAGATTATTGAATTTATTTAGTATCCAAGGTGGCCCGGAGAGATTGCTTTCCATTGCTGGTTCCACTTGTTCAGGGTATATATTGTGCTGATCAGTAGTTCCTGGATCGCTGATTGAGGAGGGCACTAAGTTTGTAGTTTACCTTCTATTACTTGTATCCCAGAAAATCTGTCTAGATACTTGTATGGCTCTTGTGGACGTCGTATGACTTAACGGTGTGATGCTGAGTACCATAGATGTTTGTATCTTGTCGAGAAGGCGGCGCGTTGTAGCCCTGGTATTGTGCGCTCCCATAGGGAATCGCAATAGTGCGATATAGCATGATGCTCTCTATGCACGTCTGATGCATCATCTGATGATGATATGAGAGACGGCGCAAAATATCGGTTGCGCCCCCCTGGTCCACGGCAGAATTCCTCGCAGTTCTGCTAAGGCGTTGGCAGCTTTTTAAGCTGCATAGCGCACATGAAGTGTTCCTGTGAGAGCTTCATGAAAGATCACGCATTGGTAGTTCACCGTGAATGTGAGTGTCACTGGGTGC
The DNA here is from genome assembly GCA_003439945.1 of Dermanyssus gallinae. NCBI lineage: Eukaryota > Metazoa > Arthropoda > Arachnida > Mesostigmata > Dermanyssidae > Dermanyssus > Dermanyssus gallinae. The sequence goes on from QVRM01002755.1 coordinate 129,414, forward strand.
TCTTCGAGGCCCGCACAGCCACTACCTTTAAAAGTAAAGTTTTTGGGCTGACCCTCAGCCAAGATTTAACGTCCATGGGACTGCTTTTCGCATTGCTTCATAGACGGACCCCCATAAAGACAAATGTGCAACGGTGGGGCTCGAACCCGGGCACCTATGTGTCTCCTTCGGTCGCGAGACGCAGACGAATGCATCACGCCAGCGCGCTCGACAGCCGCTACCTCCAGCAGAAGTCGCCAGATCGACCCTACTTGCGCTCTTCCCGCAAAGACTAGAACTGGCCGCATTGCATGGCCATACTTTGACATAGATGTCAAAAACGCGTATAGCTCGCTTTTATGGGGCGCCATAGACAATGCACTTGTTGACAAAGGCTGTTCCTCTATTTACGACTTATCGCAACGTCGTACCGAAAAGTCAGTAATCCGTACCCTACGCAGGCGATCTGGAACTGGTCGTCACCGCCCCACCTAAAGGATCAGCTTTGGCGGATGTTAGATAATACCGCACGCTAGGCCTTGGATTGGCTTTTCAAACAACGGGAACAACTTTTTTTAATAGCCTGAAGCGTCTAGCCTAGAGTCTAGCCTTTTGCGTGGAAGGGCAATCACTTGATTGTAAAGGGATGGGTCCGATCAGGATGCGCTCTCTCATGGCTTCCATAAGACACATTTGAAACGATTGTTTGCTACCGTAAATCAAACGCGTTGCTACAGTATAACCAGGCGATGCAATCCTCAAGCTAAAACTGAATTGAATCTACATTACGGATGCTACATAATTATAACAACTGAACAGCTAGGCTTCTCAAGTGTCGACGAGTTTCAATGCACCCCCGCTGTAAGGGGTCGTGGGCTTTCTTAACACATCTGGGCGCAACATGGAGCGTGAAAATGCAAGCACGATTTGAAGATTAAGTAAATGAAGTGACTCCGCTCCCATGATAATTATAACATGAATTGCAGCTCCGAGCCTGGGGGTGGAGTCAACATGGATCTAGTGAGCTTGAGAATCCCATGCTAACCACTGAAAGGCTGTCAGTGGGCCATGTGCACCTTCATGCATTCCCAAATCTATTGAAAACATTTATATAATGCGCCTTCTACCTGTGTTTCTTGTATAAAAAGTGTGTGTATATATTTTTTTTCCTCAAATACTACGTTGCGCATTATTGCATATAGATATTGTCGCTGGGTATGTGTTGCCTGAACCACTCAATCTTCTTCATTAGTTGGGTTTTTATATTACCAGGACCGAGTGCTTTACAAAGGTCTATCATGTAAACTTACGCGTTAAGATATTCCGTTCATATAAACGTCTTAATATAAATGTATAATAAATAATCATGTTGACTTAAATAATCTATCGAATGTTTGCACAAATCCCAGAATCCATCGAGATGATCAAGCCACTAGGCATATTCACAACTGAAAGTCAGCATAATACTTGCTTCTTTGTTTCTGTCTCGGATAACACCCAAATATCACATGTGGTTATTGTTGGATTTGTGCTCTGTTTATTTTAGGTGAGCTGACGGCATCGCGGACGATTCTTTTGCTGAGTGTGATCTTTCTTCTCGTCTACATCCTCTCCTGGTGGTGGATGGTCTTTGCTCTGAAGCAGGCCAAAGATGACGTAGGTCTTACCTATTGACGCGTGAAAAGCGTGTTTGTTTTTAATTGGAAAACTTAATTATTTGAAATGTATCTGCTTTCATAATTTTAAAAAGCTATATATATATATATATATATATATATATATATATATATATATATATATATATATATATATATATATACATATATATATATATATATATATATATATTCTGTGCATTAACTTTAATGTATTAACTTCCCAAAAATTCACTCGACTTAGATGATAATAAATGGCTACTAATGTACCTTATAGTAATCTTATTATATTAACCGGATAAGGCAATACAGTAATAAAATGTAGCAATATCGTGAGATTATTAAAATGCAGTACGCTCTCGGACCGATGGTAAGTCCAGTATTTTTACACACACGGTTATGTTAGTCGTCCGACAAAATTAATAGGGCAATACCCACATTCGTTCATGCACAATCTGCAACAATATTCTACTTTCTAATGAATTGCCAAGTTTAATTTGTGGAAGTTTGACGTTCAAGCTATTGATTCAAATTGTTGGCGCTTATTCGCCAAAGGCTCACACTATTGATGTTTATTGATCCATCATCCACACATGCGTCGACTACGGGCGCAATGAGCCAAGACAAAACGTTGTTAACGTTGTGTTAAGAGCACGGTGAAAAAGAAACACTTCTAAAACGCGAGGCAAACACATATGTGCATGTAGCGAGCTAACATGTAGACCCATCTTTTGTGTGTTGTCCACCGTTGTTGATTACGTTGGACGTGCCGAACTTTACAGGGCTCCGTCCCGCTCCGCACAGTGCTTCTGCTCTCGATCTTTGCGGCCGTCGATATCGCTGCCAGTACGGGATTTGTGTTGCTTCGCATCATTATGGTAAGGCGATATGGCGGCCATATGCCAGAAACTCATTTGACTAATAAGACAAAGTCATCTCGATACGAAAACGAGAAAACAATTACTGTCCGTTTAGTGGTCTGAGAGCGGGAAAGCGGCCATGATCGGTACAATATTTTGTGAAAAATAAAGAAAACTCGCAGAGAGTACATACACGAATTTATATATATATATATATATATATATATATATATATATATATATATATACTGCAATACATAGATTAAGACGATGAATATTACTACTATTATCGTAGACATAAATACACCTATGGATTTTCAAATACGTGCATAACTAAGCACACTAACGCGCACACTGGTGGTAAACGATAACCGTTTGGTCATATATCTCCCCGGTGGACACACAACTCGTTTCTTGCATTGCAGCTGCCTTAGGCTTTACATGCATACACTGGCTGACTACATTCATATCAAGCCTCGCCCTGTCATGTCTAGAAGACGACTGAAGCACTAAACGGTTAAGTGCCTTAAAGTGTTCTGCTGAACTTCTAAAGCGGTTTATGTTCAAAGCAAATGTACAGAGCACGGCTAGAGCAGATGAGTGGGGCTCGATACGGGGCTACTAATAAATACACTGAAAATTACAGCTTACGTCGGTCTTGACGTAGCTGCAACTTTCAGTATGTATCGTGGTACCGTAGAACGTAAGCAAAAGTGTTCTTGAACTGTCCAACGGAGTGGCATGTCTGTTCTGATCTGCTTGACGTCGAAAACTTAAAATATGGCGACTATATGTACGGGACGCTCATCGTTGACTCGTTGACGGAGCTAAGCAACCCGGCTAAGTGCCCTAGTAAAGCAACCCAAGAAGTTTGTCATTGTTCGTCATTGTTGTCGTCGTCGTCGTCGTCACGACCCAGCACTGGCAGCTATGTGCCAACACCACCATCGTTCTTCAAATGGCAGAAAATGCTTGCGCCAAATGGCTCGCCGCCGTCGTCATCTTCTGACCCCTGACCCGTTCGCGTCGCTGTCCGCCGCCTGCGCGACACGGAGGACTGACCCAGTGAAAAACAAATGCCTTCTGGCGGTACGGCAGAGCCAGCAAAACGCGAGCAGATTAAATGCCGTAATGCGAGCAACAATCGTAGTACCGAGCATAATTGCGACCACAAAGGCAGCAACAGCAGAGCAGCAGCGGCAACAACGACAACACCTGCAGCAGCAACAACACCTGCAGCAACATCAACACCTGTACCAACAACAACACCTGTACCTGCACCAACAACAACTGCACCAACAACAACTGCACCAACAACAACAACACCTGCACCACCAACAACAACACCAACAACAATAACGTTTGCGTGTAATGAAACCACAGTGATAAAACGACAGGCAAAGCTACAGTGTCCATAGCAGCCGTTTTCAGCGGGAAGGTAAAATCGTTTGAAAAGCAAAAATAACAACTCGGCATTTCAGACAGCTCGCAGCTGCCAAAAGTAACGACACAGTACATTCATACAGAGCAATCAAAACAACAACGCAAATGAACACACACTGTGCGCCTTAGTTGGGCTAGTATAATTTCGTTCGACTTTTGCCACTCCAGTCCCAGTTTGCTGCAAACCATCATCATCATATCTTCTTTGGGCTGACCTGCCACGAAACGGGTTGCTGTGTCTGCTGCTGCTGCTGCAAGCAGCTTTGAAAAATAAGTTGGCCACCGAAAATGATCCATGTTATCTTTAGGCTCTCACAACGTACTTTATTCAGCTGAAGCAATTGTCAAAGCAATATGGAACTGTTGTATTTTATACTATTGTACGAAGTCATATATTTTAAGGTACACTATACGCAGCAGTGGCGGTAGACCATTACCGTTGGGCCATGCGTCAGACTGCGAAACGGGTGTTTCTGAGCTCTGTGAGTGCGACGGTTTTCACGGTAGTCACCGAAAGATGGCTATGTACACATATTCGATCGGATACCAAAGAAGTGTTGAACAATGTTAGCCCGCTGAACCTGCGTCAAGGCACCAATGTTTTCATCGTTAGCAGATCATTGGAGGTCTCCGCCTGCCTGATTACAGAGGGCCCCTTTCTGTATGAGCTGTGATAACTTAATCTTCATGCACATCAAAGCCAGGCCGCATACCACTCTGTTCGGGCAGAAGTCTTGCAGAAGCCGATTTCGAGCGAGTTAGAATTCCAACTCCAGCAATACTTCCGAAGCTTATGAATGCTACGCGCGACGCGTGAAAGTATATGCCACCGCAACTTATTGATGAGTTGTTAGTTACCAGTTGGATCGGTGATTTTCCTAAATTTGCCCTTTGAATTTTCAAGCAAAAAAACACGAAATTCAGTCGGGTTGAACTATTATTGACTGCAGTTTCAGATTCGCGACAAGCAGTATCCGGCGGACTTGCGCATTCCGGCCACAGTTGAGGTGGACCACTATTCAGCCATTGCGGCCCTTCGGCTCGCGACGCTCAAGGTACATTTGCTTTTTATTTTGTTTGATCTTTCTCTCTCATTGCAATTTGTACTGCTGTTGTGAGTATTATTTAAAAAAAAACTATATATTTGTATATAGATAGAAAAGCTTATTTTTCGTATATTACAATATGCATGTGGGGCACATATTATGGAAGGTTAGCTATGTCAATGGGCCTAGCGGGTGTGCATTGTGACAATCACGTGTCCGCTTCGTCTAGGCTAGGCCGAGACCACTTCAGAAGAGTGCCACGAACGGATGCTGCGTTTCCACGTTGTACGTCAAGATCCAGACGTTGGTTAAAGAAGGATGACGATGTATATATATATATATATATATATATATATTAGTTTTTCATCTTTACAATATGATTTCATTGCATACTTTAAGTAATACACACATTTTGCAAAACGGATGAAATACCTTTCACTATTAAGTGATGAAGGCTTGGCACTCTATATAGAACTTTATATGTGTTAACTCGTGCACATGCTGAAATGTTTTCAGTCATCGACAGCCACCACGGACATCGTAGTATCGATTGTCGTAGGATTTCTGACGGGCCTGCGCGTCTACTCAGTTGCCAACATCATACACTTCTACAAGCGATCGAAAAAGGTGGACACTCACAGCTCGAGCATTATCTAGTGCCTCACACTTATATGTGGCGTACCATATATATATATATATATATATATATACATTTTTAACAGCTCCCAGAACTGAGATTCTGCGCGCGGAGATAGTCTGCGACATTCATTTAAAAAAATGCTGAATTTCGACACCCATCAAAGGCAATACAGTGCCCTAGGATGTTCGAAAAAAACGAACAGTGTTTTAGAAAATCTACACATATATAACGGGTTAAGGTTTTACTGGTCCGGCGTTGGAAAGCATATCCTACCAGGCAATACTGCTAAAGAGAAAAGCCTCAACCAAGAAAACACCAAGTAGATCCATCACTAGAGTGCATTTTTCTTGTTTCGACTGTCAGAAAATAAATTGTTCACTTTGAGTTTCCGCCACACGGTTTGGTAATCAGCAGCGAGTACGACTGCAAAATCATACGAAGATTTAATAGGCTTGTCGGCGGTAACAGCTGCAAAATGTTAACCAAAATAGCCTCCCACTTATCCCTGTTTCAAATAAAACACAATCCTCCGTCACATGGGTTCCTATGGCGTGCCCTTGTTGTTGTCGTTTAGAACTAAAAGCATTTTTAAGGTGGTTGTTCTTAATTCTAGACTATCCTCCGTCCCCTACGATGGCGGCTTGGAACTTAACCTAAGGTATATCTTCAATGCATCGAGGGCCGGACATGTTAAGATATCTAGGGTTTCCCCAACAGTCCTTGTGGCAGCATGGCCGCTGACTCTTAGCGGTATGGTTTATCATCTATTCTCATTGTTGTCGTCGTCTTCATTGTCTTTATTCGTCTGTCAACATGCGATCGCGCAGCTGGCTGTCGGCCTGTACGGCGAGTACCCAACGGATATGTTTGGAGAGCGTCTCGAGGAGCTGAAGCCCGATTTGGCCTCACACCATCACATCGAGAAGGTCTACTCGACTCTACCGCATCATCCACACAAGGCCGGCTCGTCTGCGTACCCTCTCAGTTCGCCTTCGTACATGTACGACGATGTTACTGTTTTAATAGCGTACTCATTTATATATATATATATATATATATATATATATATATATATATATATATATATATATGTGTATATATATATATATATATATATATACGTTTTCATTATTTATATGCCAAACGCATTTTGACATGTTGTTTGAGGATACGCCTACTGATGTCCACGGAGACAACTACTGCAATTCATTATTCAGAGGGAGGCCTGACTATAGTGTAGCGGATTTTCAATAACCTTATGAACTTGATGCCCAATCAATACATCAATATTGCACGGCGTCGCCTTCTGGTAGTTCCGACCGGTAGTATCGTGGTCCAAACTTGCGGTCTATCGGTCTGGCCGCTAGAAGTATTCCCGACTTAGTAGACTTAAGGGGTTAGAGTAATGCGCTCTCAATTGGAACTTGTAATCATCTGAAGGTGATATATCATCGCCCTCTCATACATTATCTCTCTCACCGAAACGCGTCTATTGGGCTAGTGGCTCGAACTTTAGTTTGATATCACAAAGATGGTGGTCCGATCCGTGATATGATTACCGTAAGCCGTTTTTGCCCGCCCGTCGATGTTGGGCTGTTATGGGGTGCCGTGTTAACAGAGGAAGAAGGTTTGCGATCGTCGTATACAGACCGTACATAAGCCGCGGTGGGCAGGAGAAACAGAATACGGTAATCATGTCACGAATCGAACCACCATCGATATGGTACCAAAATGATCCCTGTTAAGTGTACATTCTAATAACGGTTAAATGAACGTTGACCGTAACTCCGTTTTTAAAAAATTGGAAGTAAAATTTAGAAAAGCGATCAGTGTAAGTAAAACACCTCCGTTGCACTTCTAAAGTGCCTATCAAGTTTGCATAAGTACTCATATACATATGGTGTTCAAAACGTATCGCGACTTTTGTGTTTTTTCAAAAATTATTCATTTATTCATGAATATCTATTTTGTCCCCTTCAAAGTAATCCCCATGAGATATTATACACTTGTGCCAACGGTTTTTCCAATCTTCGAAGCACTTCAAAAAAACATTTTTTTTTATCTTGCTCAGCTCCTCCTTCGATGCCGTCTTTATTTCGTCAAGCGTAGCGTAACGTCGTCCTTTCATGGGCCTCTTCAGTTTAGGGAACAAGAAAAAGTCACAGGGGGCCAGATCTGGGGAATACGGTGGCTGCGGCATCATTAGTGTGTTGTTTTTTGGCCAAAAACTCGCGCACAAGCAACGATGTGTGAGCAGGGGCGTTATCGTGGTGCAAAAGCCAATTTTTGTTCTTCCACAAATCCGGGCGTTTCTGGCGGATTGCTTCGCGCAAATTGCGCATAACTTGCAGGTAATATTCCTTATTGACCGTTCTACCCTGTGGCAAGAACTCATGATGCACCACGCCCCTGCAATCGAAGAAAACTGTCAGCAAAACTTTCACATTCGACCGAACTTGGCGCGCTTTTTTCGGTCTTGGTTCGTGCGGCAGCTTCCATTGAGATGATTGAGCTTTGGTTTCCACGTCATAACCATAAACCCACGATTCGTCACCAGTTATGACCCTCTGGAGCAAATTTGGGTCGTCGCGGACAGAGTCCAACATCTCATTAGCAATGTTCATGCGATGCTGTTTTTGGTCGCAATTGAGCAATTTTGGTACGAATTTCGCGGCGACCCGTCTCATGCCCAAATCATTGATAAAAATCGAATGGCACGAGCCAATCGATATGTTTAGGTCCTCAGCAACTTCTCTAACGGTGATTCGACGATTGGCCAATACCATTTTCTCCACTTCATTAATTTTTTCGTCTGTTGTTGAAGTGCTCGGGCGTCCGGCACGCTCTTCGTCGTTCACATCTTCTCGGCCTTCTGAGAACATTTTGTACCACCGATAAACGTTGCTTCGGTCCAAGGTAGCTTCTCCGTATGCCACAGTCAACATTCGGAATGCATCCGCGCACTTAATTTCGTTTTTCACACAAAATTTGATACAGGTTCTTTGATCCATTTTTTTGAATAGGTAAAAATCGAAGACGATCCAAAACACGTGCAAGCAAAGCAGCTGTCAACAATTAAGTGAACATTCAAAATGGCCGAGCTTGTCGGCATAAGTGAGAGACATGAGTACCAACATAACGCCACAAAAAAAATCGAAATTCGAATATACGTAACCCGCGAAAATTCAAAAGTCGCGATAACGATTGAACACACCTCGTATACTATATAAACGTATGTATTTTTTATATATTTATATGTGGTATTTTACTGGTTATATATATATATATATATAGTGAACTATTTATTTTCCGTATAATACATTATGTGTATCTCTCACACACATATATATATATATATATATATATATATATATATTTATGACTAGGGACAAATTTTCTAATCATCTATTTCACATACATAGCAAACCTTATAGATAGCATATAAGAGGTACATTGTAAAAATACAATGATACATTAACAAAAAACGGCGATATACATATAAATGAGTAATAAAAACGTATGTATGAAACTTGCAGTGGCTCGCCAATGAATCGGGCTGCGTCGATTCACACAACCGCCGCTCGACTACACAACCATCCGTTGGCGCCTCTCGGCGACCATCTCGGATCCACTGCAGGTTTGGTTCTACCATCAGCTGTGCACTTAACGAACAACAATATATATATATATATATATATATATATATATATATATATATATATATATATATATATATTTATATACATATATAGTGTTTTCGAATTAGGGACAATAGCGTATTGCATAGATGCATTTTATCGCATTAGAACGCGTTCTGCTCAAATAGTTCGAAAGCTTTGTTTTTATGTAACGTATTGCAATAAGCAGTAATGTAGACTGGCGTTGCTTTGTACTGTAGAATAACTCGCGTATTTATTTATTTTCTGCTACACTTCGTCTACGTGCCATGCCATACAATTTTGCGGCGAGTCAGGCATGCTGTAAGCTTATTTCTGTCATGAGTTACCATTACTTACCGCATATAATAGAGCTGCTGCCGTTAGCAATGACGTCCTGAAAATGATCAAAGTTGCGCCGATTTGTTACTAGCGGCGAACACTATGGCTTGGCTAAGTGGGCAGTGGACGCACGGTCTCGGTCCTGCACGTTGACCGATATTTCGAGCTGCTCGGAGCTGCACGGTCGCCTCACGCAATGCATACGCAAGAGTCGGCTTGACACTAGAGACGCTTCTCTGTGCAGTTTGGAGCAGTGAGATGTGATGACAAAGTTCAATGCTACTCCTGTAGGCGGTGGACCTGGCGGCGGCGGCGGTGGTGGAGTTCTCGAACGGAGATCGTGGGCACCTGCAAATCCGAGCGCATCTATAATCGATGAACCCAGTGCCGGTCATACAACGGGGCCACAGCGGAACGACGGTGAACTCCAGATTCAGGCAAGTGAACTTTTTTCTTACGCTACTAACCAACGGCAAACCTGGTGGCGTGGTGGGTGCATTCGCCTGCACCTCGCAAACGGAGGAGAAGACACATAGGTGCGCGGGTTCGAGCCCCACCGTTGCACCGATTTGTATTTATAGGGGCCCGTCTAGGAAGCAATGCAAAAAGCAGTTCCGTGGACGTTAAATCTTGGCTGAGGGTTAGCCCAAAAAGTTTTTTTTTAACTAACGGCGACTAAGGTACATTCTATAAACGTAGTAACAGATACCTTAACATTTTCGGCGTATCCACTAAATAATAAACGATGCATTATGATCGTAGTCTCCTACTGTCGATGGGACAAAGTTGTAGCAAAAGAGAGAGAGAGAGTGTCTCGCACATGAAGCCGCGGGTTCGAGCCGAATAGGGAATAACTGGACTGCTTGTAGACTTTGATTTTTTTTATCCAGGCTATCGTGTGTATAGCATTTGCAAACATTTGCTCTCAAAAGGTCTTCTGAAACCCAACTATTAAAACACGTAGCTTTAACACTTATTTCACTTCCCCGTGTTGGCTGATCAGACATTATTGCGTGGCAAATAGGTGATTTACAAAGCCAGAGCACATTTAAACTATGCTTTTGGCTTAAAGAGATCATTGAGTTTACTACCACTCAAAATTACTACCAGCAAATCAAAAAATAATGTTAAAATAAAATGTATATATATATTTTTTTTTCAATATTTTTTTCTCTACCATTGGACTAATGGTAGCGTTCTTACGCAGGACTTGAATGGGAGTTTTACCGCGAATGTAGCGGTAGGACAAACAGGTACCACTAGATCCAACAGACCCGCGACGGAACCACATGATTTACCACATGACAGGACACGATCCTCACTCAAGGCAACACAGGCAAGCAGGTCGCTCTACAGCACTATTCATGCCTGGAGGCAATCTTTTTAGCGCCAGTTGCTATCTATCAGCAGCCACCCGTATGCACAGTATTCAGCCAATGGTAAATCATTGACCATGTATGAAAAAAACAAAGCTGCATTCTACTAATGAAGTAACGTCGTATACGGCAGAGCGGTAGACAGTAGATGACCCGTTTCCGAGATGCTAGGGCTGCCGAGTTTTCCCAGCACAGAAACTCTAGGCTATAGAGAGGGATGTATTGTTCTGTTTCGAGGTCGGAGAGTACCTGCTCGCCTGGGCGGGGGACGGAGCGGGCGAGCGAAGTCCCGGGGGAACCAAACAGGGGTCTGGAATGTTGACATGAACAATCATAATAATGACTATTCATATCAGACGACTTGCCCTCTCTTCGTGGCACGTGTATGAGTGGTTCATGCCATTCATGATCTTTAACACCACAAGCAACAGGCCGCCTTTCTGTGGGTGTGGGTGTGGGACTTCTCGGTTCTCTGTCCGTGTCTGCGCACTCCTGTGTGCGTATCGAAATGGCCGGGCGGTTGGCGTGTCAGCTTCGACGTGTTGGGCACCCGTGCGTGTCCGGGCAATTAACTAAAAACCAGCCAGCTCGGATAGCACTGCGGGTGTTGCTTTCGCACGCTATTTATACTGCGTGCGAATATGCTATAATGGAGCTAAGAGCCACCTAGGCAAATGGTTGTTTGAGTGACAGACACTCCATTCTAGCAGAGCCGCAAGAGTGGGTGAGAATCTCGTTCGACTGAAACCGACGCAAACTTCCCAAAGTGTTCCTTTACATGTGCTATTGCAATTGGTCGTCTACCTGATTGCTGTTTAACTCAATCCATTCGACCACTTTGTCTACAGGGTGTGTGTGCGTGTGTGAGATTCATTGTGAGCTTCCTCATATGATAAGGCGTTAGCTGACTGACCCTTAAATATCAGTGGGTTGTTAATTCTCAGCACTACATTTGTGTAATGCCATTGATTGCGGTTACCGACACTGTTAACGCCGCCGACGCTGACGATAATTTCCGTATTGATGGCCTAGGCGCGAACAGTGAGACAAATGGATGCTTGCAACAAAAACGCTAATAGGGCATGTTTGAGAGTAATTCGTTTTTTTCGTGTTGCCTCGAAGACTCAACTTTAGCGTGATGATCGGATTAATCGAGACAAGCCGACATTCCAGCTAATTGAAGATTAGAAAACCTAGCAACTGACTTCGTCGATGGCTAAGTTTACCCGACAGCAAGGCGCACTAATGCATTTCGATTAAGCGATACGGTAGCGCTATGTTGAAGCCCGTAGCAATTTCTCACCACCATCTATATACCTAGCACTTCAAAGTGGCTTTTGTCGTTTATTTTCTTTCCTATGAGACGAGTTTGTTCAAATCAAGAGCCTATATGAGCTTTGAACCACATCTCTTAGAAAACTGTTCAGATAAAGATTACCTGAGTTCCTAAACAAATACTTCGCCATCAGATACACTTTTAGCTTAGCATGGTGGCTTTGCCCATCCTCGCTAATAAACTGAGCGTTCTGTTGACTTTATACCAACTCAAGTGCGTATTTTAACTATGCTGCGCCTGCATTTTTCTCCCTGCTGTAAAGCAACGAATCGAAACTGGCGTCACATGTCACACCATCGATGGCCTCATTTGTCTAGAGATGAATTGGCCGCGCGCAAACCTTTCTTTGCGAGTCCCCGGGGATGACTTTTCCAGCGAATGGCGTCTCCGTGCCGAAAGTGAACGGGAGGCTGTGCATCTGTACCTGGCCAATGTCTCTGCAAGCCGACCTGTCGTTACTCGGCGTCGACAAAGACTTTTAGCACCTACCTGTAGATCGTTTAGTTGTTGAATCTACGTCTCCCTTTGAGAGCACAGGCAGCAGGGAGGTGACGGCATTTTAGAGAAGAGTGTCTAACCATAAACACGCTACATGTATATATGTGTATATATACTTTACACAAAAGCTTAATGATTAGAGCTTGTTTACATTTTACCACAAGACATATAGGTATAAAAGTAAAAAAACCCCATGCCTGTGTCTGCGGAGACGTCGTCCAGCCAGATGGACGCCACGGGCTGTCCTGTATTGTCAGCGCAGGTAGGCGAGCAAGACACCAAGCCTTGAACGAAACCTTTAGCAGAGCTCTACGATCCAGTGGTCTACCGTGCGTCCTGGAGCCCGTCGGACTAGACAGAGAGGGCGGAAAGAGACCTGACGGTCTGACCTTAACTCCGTTCGAGCGTGGATGCATGCTGGTTTGGGACGCGACAGTTACTGACTCATTAGCCCCTTCAATGGTCAGTGCTGGCGCGGCTCGGGCTGGTCATGCATCGGCTCTCGCCGAGGCAGGCAAGGTTAGAAAGTACCAGAATATCGGTTACCCGTACGAGTTTCACCCACTTGCCTTCAAGACCCTTGGCGGGCCGGGTCCGTCTACTCGCAGTTTGCTACAGAAGGTCGGGAAGCGGCTAATTCTAGCCAGCGGAGATAAGCGAGCAAGTGATTTCCTCAGACAGCGTCTGTCGCTGGATGTGCAACGGGGCAATGCGGCCTCGGTTCGAGAAACCCTCCAGAAATGGCTGGTCCCTACACTGGACCCCCCGTAATGGTGCACACGTTCGCAGGGACCCAAATGTCATGGTCCGATCGTGAATGATTTGAAATAAAAAAAAAAAAAAAAACAGCAATAAAAAAAAAGAAAAAAAAAGGTATAAAAGTTTACATTTTTACTGTGACATTTTCTGAGATTTGCAGATTGAGTTAAAGTTCGAACAAGAACATAAGATCAACTCCACCTCGAGTAGACAAATCTTAGAAAATATCGTTTTGAATAGGCACCGGGGTCGCATCCATGATTTTTAGCGTTAGAACCTGCGGCTACTAAGCTCGACTACAATTCAAATGGCAATATTTTATTGACGTAATGTATTTCCATTTCAGGCAGCTGATATGCCGCTGGGGATGCAGAAGAGTGCGATGCAGTCGGCTCTCCAGGCGATCCGACTTTACGGGAGCGAGAAGCACGTAGCGGAGGCCATCAAACAGGTAATTATAATAATAATCTTATCATTTTAGACTGGACATTCAAGCGTTATTTTTCATAACTTTTCTTATCATCATTTTTATTATTCTGTCCGACATTTAAAGTCGTTGTTTCTCTCTCTCTCTCTCTCTCTCTCTCTCTATATATGTATCTCTCTTTTCTTATATTTTTCAACATAATTAACTTGATACGTAAAATCAATCTATTGCTTCGTGAGTACTCCATACCTTTTTTGGAAGAACAAAACGGCTATTCCATCGGCCATCGGCTAGATTCGTCCCACAGAGCCCTATCAGGCCGAGACAAGTCGTAATTTCGATTTTCTTAGGTTTCCTTGTTGTTCTGTCATCATTAGCAAAGCTCAAACTCATTTGCGAAATGTCTGCTCTCGGTTGACAACCCCAGAGTACCCTTTCTCTCTCTAGATTTTCCTTTATTTCTCCTCCAGACAATTACCTTGCAGCTGTAGTTTTTAATAAGAAAAACTGCAAACACACGAAAGGCTCACGCACACGCTGCAAGTATGCTGTGCTGTATCTTTTTCGGTTACCGTTGAACTCTCGCCGTTCAACTCAATGGTGCACAACCAATGCGTTATTCATATACATTTCTTCCTAACGTTCTGATAGATCATGGTTGGCGATCTGAAACGCTGTGGAAACATGTCGGCATCAATACGCCTATAAGTGACGCCATAGCATTGCACACTACAGTCGGCAGGTTCTACTGTAACGAAGTAAACTAACGCCATACAACGCAATGAGCGAAAAATTGCTCTTCCAGTAGAAATACAATATATATATATATATATATATATATATATATATATATATTAATAGAAAGCCTTTGGCATCCCATAAAGCGGTTGACAACACTTTTCAAGTGCATATTTACCCTGGTGCAAGGCCTGTTGCCGCATGCAGTCCACTACCGTGTGGCGTCGTCTCTTTCTAAAATGAAATCGTGGATCCAGGTTTCGTTGCCGGTTACGAGTTGGCCCAACCAATCGTGCGGATTTCGTCTCAAAAGTTCTAAATTGCTCTTCGAAATTGACCGCCGTGTCAGTCTGCCTTTATTCTAGATTTAAAGACATTTTTAAGGAGGTTGTTTTTAATTCGAGGCCATCCTCCGTCCCTTACGGGCTTGGAACTCACCATGAGGTATATCTTCAATGCACCGAGGGCCGGACATGTTGAGATACCTAGGGTTTCCCCAACAGTTCTTGTGGCAGCATGGCCGCTGACTCTCAGCGGTATGGTTTATCACCTATTCTCAATGAGCATCGCTCAAAGAAAATTCGATCAACAACAGGGATCGAACCGGCGACACCCCGGTAGATGACAACCATGACTAGCGCACTAGTCCTCTAGACCACGTCGCCCTTTCAGTCTAACAACTGTTCAACTGTTAACTTGTGCGGTAGCCACTTTGCTTTATTTTTCTTAATGCATAATTGCTGATGCATTATTTGCTTTCGCCGTAGCCAATTCTGATCTTTTCCGCTATTTTGCACAGTTTTACTTAGCGGTCAGTCATCACGAGTTTGTAAATTAGTTCCGTAAACAGTACCTAAATTGGTATTTATTTCCGCTGTAGATAAGCCTTCAAAAATGTTTCAGCCACAGCACAGTACTCGCTTTGCTCCATTGTCACTGGAGACTTTTTGAAATCAATTTACGTAATATTTAGTTTTGTCACTGCCGGAGAACGACTCTTCCTAGCACTGTACTCGGCATAGACTTTTTAAAATTGCAAGAGACGCTACGAACTTTTAATCCATTATGTATATATATATATATTTTTCTTAAATAATATTTTTATATGTGTATATATTTCATTATATATATATATATATATATAAATATATATATGAGACATAAAAATGTGCATATTTTTTTCAGGATTTCGACCAACTGTATTCGCCAACGTGGCACTGCATCGTCGGACGAAATTGGGGCTCATGTGTCACCCATTCGAAAAAATGTTACGTCAGAATGCTCTGGAAAGACAACATTACTATTCTACTGTACCGGTCTATCTAATACGACCAGTATATTTAAGTACGTTTGCATACAAAAAAAAAAAATATATATATATATATATATATAGATACAACTGGCTATAGACATCCAAAAGCTGTTCGAATATCAAATGAGAAAACAATTATTTATGAGTTGTTTAAGGTATATTATAAGTGGCTGTTAGCGTGAATATATGCGCGGGTGCATCTGTGGGTGTCTCAGTGAGAGCTGTTGTCAATGACATCACCAACATATGAAGGTGACTCTGTCGACTTTGCCACGGCTCCACGAGGCGGCAAACACGTGAACTTTTTTCGTTACAACACCGTTGGCTATATGGCACCGCCTTTGTCATCACCATCACCATCAGCATCATCATCTCCATCTTCATCACCACCACATCATCATTATCGGTACAATCATCGAACGTTCACCGGCATCAATTGTTTTTTTTGTCAACTATGAACCTGTATATACAAAAGTGACATACTCACTTCGAGCAAGCTCTCTGCCAGTCGCTGTGCGTTTACTGGTGGCGATACCGCTCAGAGATGAAAAACGACAAAAAAGGACAAGCAAATCCGAGCTCACCGTGGCTTGACAGCATTGCTGTCCTGGTAACGCACAACTGGCGGACGGGGCCACGTGGTCAATCGTATGAAAGACTAGCGACTTCGAAGCACACAAATCGATAGCACAGAAATATCAGCCCGTTGGGTGGCAATGCTTCACTCCGCTAGCCCGCGGCGTGCCCTAACCATGTTTGGGTTGAAGAGAGAAAGAAGCGTTGTAGCCCCCTCTCTCAAAGAGCAGAACCATCACTAGTACTGTTCTATCGTTAGTGCTTTCCGTGCGAGTGCTTCCAGTTGCTATTTGGAAGCATTTATTTGCGGTTTTGGTAAACCAACAGCCTATTTGTTATACTTTTGTGTAGTATATAGCAATCGTTTGTTTTGTTATGAAAGAGCTTCTAGTAGTGTGAACCAAAAGCTAGGTTTTAACAAGGACACCAGAAAGGCAGTCTTGTTTAGTATGTTTTAGTTTTTATTTTATTTTTTCGAATATCCACATGCATATGCTGGTGGCAATATAGAGTCGGCAAATATGCTGATGACTTTAGGAGCCGCAGTTTAGGCTCCAAACACAGACGCTCATTCTAGAGATTTGCAGGTTCAGGTTCAAGTTCGTATATATATATAATATATATACATATATATATATATATATAAAGTGTGTTGCAAAAAATTAGCAACTCATGTTTTTTGGTTTATTTGAATGGCTTGAAATAAGCGCATGATGTACATGACGAAACATGAGTATAGTGTTGATTTCATTGCAATCTCAACATCGGTTCATACAAAAAATAAAAAAGTGTTAAAAAACAGTGTTGCAAAATATTAGCAACAATAGCGCCTTACAGCGTATTCGATTCTTAGCAGGGCTGTATGACTCATTTGAAACTACATATTTTATTCTAGAAACGGGTTTGTCGTCCCTTCTTCTGAATCAAATCGTAAACTCGGTCTTTCATGGAGTTAATGAGCTGTTGTAAGTACGAAAGTGGAATATTACTCCATGCTTGATGGACAGCTTCTTTGAGGTCCGACAAATGATTATATTGTCGACCATTTGCGTAAATCTGCTTTACCAAATGTCCCCAAAGATTTTCAATAGGATTCAGGTCTGGACTTAATGCCGGCCAGTCAAAAAGTGGCACTCCTTGTTCTTGAAAAAAGGCTATAGTGCTAGCCGAGGTATGAAACGTGGCGTTGTCTTGTTGAAAAACTGCGTCAGGTCCCCCAATTCTTCTGAAGTGGGCTTCTAACTGGGAACCGACAATGCGCTGGTACATGTCAGAATTGTTTCGGCCCACAATCTCGACTAGATCAGACTTCCCATTATATCCAAACGCGCCCCAATATTTCACAGAGCCACCACCTTTCGAGAACCATTTAGGTTCCTTCCGTAAGTCGTGCCAATAGTACTGACAGCCGTCAGGGCCATCGAGATTAAATTTCTTTTCATCCGAGAAGACGATGTTTTTCCACTCGTTATCCCAAGTTTGGTATCTATGCGAAAATTCACGCCGTGCGACAATGTGCTTCGGTTGCAGTCGCGGCATAAGCTTCCTTTTCGCGTATCGCACGTTTTTGTCAGAACTTAACACTCGGTACACTGTGGATCGGTGCACTGGCACTCCCAAAGTAGTCCTGATCCTGGAAGAAGACATTTGGTCATGAGTAGCCAACTGTATGATCCTTCGCCGATCTCGAATAGTCAAAACTGGCTTACGCCCACTGTTAGATCTGCACCTTTGGTTCACTCCCGGGTGTAAGAACCTGCTGATGGTGCTCTTATACCGTCCTAATCTGGTTGCTATAGCAGTTACTGTATGACCGAGCTCAGCATATGCCTCAATTCCTGTCTTTTCGTTATCCGAAAGATCCTTTGTACGACCCATGGTTTAAACATAAGATTCGTCGTTAGTTCGGAACAACGACTAAGCTGTAGAATATTTTGCAGCTAAATAACGATTGATTTAGCTAGACAATATTCCTGACATTTGATCCCTGGGATCGAATATCAGCTGTAGTATCGACTATCCTTTAGAAACAAGAGCTGTGTTGTTAGCATGTTATTGTTGCTAATATTTTGCAACGCTGTTTTTTCACACTTTTTTATTTTTTGTATGAACCGATTTTGAGATTGCAATGAAATCAACACTATACTCATGTTTCGTCATGTACATCATGCGCTTAAAATTTCAAGCCATTCAAATAAACCAAGCCGAAATTATCGCAAAAAAACATGAGTTGCTATTTTTTTGCAACACACTTTATATATATATACACATATATATATATATATATACACATGTGTGTAAATATACATGCTTGAGATTTGCAGGTTCAGATTCAAGTTCGTATAAGCGTATGTAGTTATACATTCTTGAGATTTGCGGGTTCCGATTCAAGTTCGTATATGCGTATGTAAATATACATTCTTGAGATTTGCAGGTTTAGATTTAAGTTTGTATATATATATATATACCTGTCGCTCGTGCTCATCACATATGGGTGCAGATGCCGTATCAGATGTCGGCCAAATCAGTCAGTCCGATTGCTGCAGGAAATGGAAAGACACGTATTCCGCGCTGTAATTGATCGCCTCCCGGTTGGGGCACAGGTTAACGCCATGTGCGCAGTAGCAGACGATAGCAAACTGTGAACAGCGTGACTGACGTTCATGGACAGCCTGCTCCATGATCGCGAATCTTCGCCGCCGTGCCGAGCAGGTCTAACAGCTTGGTACTCGTAGTACGCGTAGGCCTGGCATTGCCTATCTATATATTTTAAAGGAATACCTACATAGATGAACTAGGCTAGAGTTGAGCTAGCGCATTGCTCTGCCTTATAGAATATATTTGAATAAAAAGAGCTCACTAAAACCATTTTGCACGGCGTTTTTTTTCGATTACTTCATCTCAGATATATACATATATATATAAAAGAAACAAGAGATATAACCTGTGTTCTCGGGTCGTAATCCATGGGATTGAGCCGATGATACTAGAACTTGATCGCCTTGGAGGGGCGAGAGAGACCAGGGCATCTAACACGGTCACACTGAAGATCCGCATGCATCGAAGCAGTAAGGGCAGCCAAGCTTTTGGCGTGCGAGCTTTCAGAGAGTGGAACACTCTTCCGGTTAGCTTGCGTTGTTTGAAATCGTTAAGCAACTTCAAGGAAAATTTAAAGTCACACCCATTACCTCGTCAATAATGGGTACACTAGTCTTCCTAAATTGACCCTCGCATAGAGGTAAACACAAGTAATTTCATTCCGGCTGCAACTTTTTACCAACACAATGGTAACTGTAGTAGGTTTAAGTTACTATAGACTTCTTGCAAATATTTGTAAATGTATGAAACAACATACCGTTGTAAATGTGTATAAAATAAATAAATGACCTTGTTCAAAAAAGTAATCATAACTGATCTATTGACCGCGGAAAAACGATTTCTTTGGTTGTTTAGCGCGTTCTGAATATCACTGACAGGCACGTTTTTGGTGTTAGTAATAGTAAACATCCGCTGTATGGACGCTTATGCAGTCATGCCTCTGAAAGCGGAAATCACAACGCTGGCGCTGTCCCGTGGCACAGAGGACTGACATTGCGCAATAACATTTTACGGTGCCTTGCGTGCAATCGTTGTATCTGGCGGACTAATCAGAAGTTTTATCGAATAATCAAATCATTGCAGTCGATCGTTGTACTTGCAGAGGCACCACACGAAGTGCAACTTTTCCTCATCATGGCTACAAAATCGTCTTAATGGAAAACGGGCTTACAATCGGCATAGCTAAAGCAGACGTGTTCTGTAGTAGACACGCCAAGTCAAACAATGCAGTTTGACCTTGTATACTATTGCATGTTCTTTCTTTATCGGTTATCTCCAGGATCTGTTGCCTAAACATAAAATATGCGCTAAATCTGGGGTTTGCCTGGGGTTTCACTTGGGCAAATGACGAGCACTCTTGCAGCAAAACAACGTACTATATGCAGCATACAACATGGCGCGAGCATTGAGGTTCGCCCGTGCTAAAAACCTAGTGCTGCCGTGATAAAAAAAAGGCTATGTGAAAACAATATCTGCGATAAATCTTATATCGGCACCCAGTTCATCATCTGCGTGGTATGGGATTTGGGCTAAAACTGTCGTACGACTGGCGCATGGTACGAAAAGAAAAAGCTGATCTTGTGAGAGAAATTTGGTAATCTCCTGTTGCCAAGACCATCGTAATGTGTTGACGCTTGAGGGCGACCGAACGTGGTGCACTATCAGTGCCTTTGTAGAGGAGATTATGCGGAAGACACGGAAGTCAGTCAGCGTACGGAAGGAACAATAGCTCTGTATGCAAGGCAAATTCTTGGAGCTCGTCAAACTAATGGCGCCTGTTAGGGCAGAGGGTCTTAGTGAGTAGGACACTAGCCATATCGGTAGGAGGTCCCACATATTGTCCGGCACCACATGTAGATCTTGGTGCACTATTTCCACTATGAAGTACTATTATATTTTGCAACATACGTACATCTTCAAGGCAAGTACCTCAAATTGATCTCAACGCCTAATCTAGTATTACATTAGACGCTTTTGTTTTCGAATACAAGCTTCGTAACACAGTTAAAATCTAAAGATTTTCCGTCACTCTAAGAGAGCTGTGGATTATGAAAACCTTATAGCGCCCGTCCAGTTTTCGCTTCCCATTGGGATTTTGCTCTCGAGGCAATTAAGTGCTCTTGACTACAATTTACGACGCTTAACCGACGCTTGGAATCCCACCTACTAAACCTAACTCTGCTCTCCTTAAACAAATTTATTAGCAACAGCTACACCCTATTTTTGTTATTTAGTCATGTGTCCAACAGTGTTCCTAGTAGTGGCAAGTTTGAATCGTAAAACGTGTTTACTATCACCCCACATGTATATACCAAATATCCCTTTGGACACACGTGCATGCCTCTCGCTGGCCGGTATTTGACAGAGGACTCACATCGACAGTTGAACTTGAATAAAGCATTGCACCAATCGTTCGTTACTTACTTATACGCCAACTGCGCGCGCGATCAGGTGGGGCTTAAGCCGACCGGTAGATCGTTTGTGACAAATCGCCATACCTCGGTCAACAACAGTGAAGGTCGAGCGGTGGCGGGCTGCCACCGTGTATGGGCGATCACTAGTTGCCTGCCCCAGAAGGCCAATCAAGCTTTGTCGTGTTGTGGGACGTCATAGCAGTCTGTCTGTACCAGACCTGTATGTCCGTACATCCGTCCGTCCGTATACAATCCGTATACCCTTATGAAATGATGTCTGCCATGCACGCACTAGAGTTATGTTTGCAATGTGGTACAATGTAGTGCAATATAATGCTTGCAATGCAGTGCAATGTGGCACAATGCAGTGCAATATGGTACAATGTAGTGCAATGTAATGCTTGCCATGCAGTGCAATATGGTACAATGTAGTGCAATGTAATGCTTGCAATGCAGTGCAATATGGTACAATGTAGTGCAATGTAATGCTTGCAATGCAGTGCAATATGGTACAATGTAGTAGTGCAATGTAATGCTTGCAATGCAGTGCAATATGGTACAATGTAGTAGTGCAATGTGATGCTTGCAATGCAGTGCAATGTAATGTCTGCAATGTAGTGCAATGAGATATCTGCAGTGTAGCGCAATGTGATGTCTGTTTGGTGTTACGGCGACCGGCAGTAAGTTAAAGTGCCTAATTTGCTTGAAGGAAAAGTTCTGCTGGTTTGCGGTGACCAGATGCTGGCAGAGGAACACCGGCAATCTCTGTCAAGCGGCTGCTGAGTCGTCGCTGGGTCGAACGGTGAAGCGGTCGCGCCGGCAAGCTATCGGGCAAATTACGAGTTGGGGTAGGAGGAATAGAGTAAGGAACAAAATACAGAGGGAGGAAACGACCGCTATTAACTAAGAGCCGTAAGAGCCAGAAGCAGAAAAGCGACAACGACGACGACGACGACCACGGCAAAGTCTGTTGTTGAATGCCGTGAGCCGCCGCAGCAGCAACATCAGCAGCAGCAGCAGAAGGGCAATTCCAGAGGGGAACAGTTGGAACGCACGCAGCCGCCTAGAGCCTCGGCTTTCACAGCTGCTGCTGCTGCTGCAGTAAAATGGATGAGGCGCAATACGCTCAGTGAAGCGATGGGAAGACACACAGACCTACACAACCCCATACGAGAGCTCACACATTCCCATACACCCCAACACCCAGACACCCATAACCCTATACGCTAGCAACCCAGCCTCAGTGTCACTACGCCGCAAGCGATGCACTACGCTTTCCTGCGCGGGTTCTACATTTAGACGGCGTATCAGCCGGTCTCAGCCCGCGGGCGGTATCCGTTGGAGACGGCAGGCGCCCCCTACAGCGCAGACACCACAGCTTAATGTACTGCACCGCTGCCCACCGCTGCCCATCCGAGCGACCCGATCATTGACTCGACTCGATGGACCCCGTAGACATGTCTGCCTCCTAACGCCGCCCTTTCCCCCAACGCCAGAAAGGGCCGCATACACTGCTACTACTACTACAATTGAGATACTACGTGTATCATCATTACCACTACGACTACTCACTCCTGTTGCTGCTACTGCTTGTTGAGAAGAGGGTCCAACAACAGACCTTATTGGTGCCTACTGCATTGTATGAGAACGGATAATGGCTGTTCGTTTACGGCCATATGTAATACTTCTTACATGAAATAAAAATCTAAGGGAAAATAAACTAATCTTGGCCTCACACACTTGGGTAAGCATGCCCGGTAAACATACCTCTTCTGTTAATACGCCCGACGCAGTGTAGGCGCTAACTAGTCGTACCATGACGATCACCAGCGAAAATCAACAAGGCTGGGTCCGAGACCTGACACCGCGGGCTGCGGCGGTTGATGCTTTTCGCATTACCACTGTCAAGGAAAATAAGGAAGACCAAGTTCGAGAAATGGCGCTGGCGCCGTTTTCAAAACCAATAAATACAAGTACAGTTATTGTGGTAGAAGTGGTGTGACGCAGTAGTAGAAGTAGTAGTAGTAGGAGTACAAGTTGGCAGTACCCGCAGTAATCGTACTTACTGCATGGCTAATGTAGCTATTGTGGTCGTAGACGAAGCCGGCCGTCCTACCTAACAAATGCGTTGGGGAAGCTAACGGGTCCAGGAAGTAGTGGGAAGGGAGCGATGATGATACTGGGCGGGGATGGTGGTCATCATTACAGTGACCGTGACGATCTTAATTACGGACCAGTGAAATTAAAAATAATAATAACAATAATAATAATAATAATAATAATAATAATAATAATAATAATAATAATAATAATAATAATAATAATTATTATTATTATTATTATTATTATTACTATGCTGACGTTGTTGCTGATAGCATGATGGCACTCACTGCACAGGGGCAAGCGTGCAAGGGTTGCCCGCCCTAAGCAGGCAGGCCCGCATGCCTGGTTGCTTGGTTGGTACGGGCGCGCCAAACAAGCGAAAGCACCCTCCCTATCAACTGGTAGGGTCGTCCACCGCCAAGGGGGTGGCAGGGTGATGTGGTCGTCGTGGGGCGGCGATGGTGGTAGCGCCAACCAACCAACGGCGCCCTCTAGGGCGTCTATCCGCAAACTCGTATCCGCAGCAAGAGTCCGCAGAGGTCACGTGGGCCCATAACGACCCACCGACCGACCAACCAAGGCTGGCGGCCCCCCAGTAGTAGCAGTAGTTGAAGCAGGCCCTCCGAAGGCAACAGCAAACGAAGAAAGGAAGGAAGGAAGGAAGGAGGGAAATAAGTGGGCACGCAGACAGACTGGCCAGGAAAGAAGGCGAATTGACGTTAACTTGACTCAAGGGCTCCGCTTGTCTGTTTCGCTCGAATAGCGAAGCTGCCACTGCTGCACCTGTGTCGGATAACAGCAGTCCAGCTCAATCAGCAACCACCCCTTCTAACGTTGCGGCTTACGACAACGCTAATTGACAACGTGCTGCTGCTGCTAGAGGCACATACAGCCTCTGTCGCTACTATAAGAAAAGGACAACGACCACAATCGCAGTTACATCAATCATTCTTAGTAGTGTTGGTTCGTGCGCGAGGAATAGTAGTAGTGGCAAACAACGGCCGAATTGATTTGAAGATTCCCGTGTCTCGCGTCGCCCCCGCCCAAACGAAGCCACGGGCTAACGAACGCGGGAAGAGTCCACCTCGGTGATTATTGTGTCTACTACGGTGGTTGTCGTGTGCTCAGGTGTTCAGAACGCCTTAGAGGTAGCTGGCGCCGAACATATATACATACGTACATACATGCATGTATGCCTACACGACACCTTACAGCACAACAAACGGAAAGAGCCAACACCAAAGAACGCTCGTGAAATTCCGCCACAATACACAGCAAGCAGCAGAGCAGTACAGTACCAGCTGCTCAAACCGCCTTTAGTGTCCCCAGTGGCGCGATCGATTATCGCCAGCTACGCCGCATGCTCGCCATTCTTTCGTGCCAGTGCACACACATATGCACTTATTGATCACGAGCTGCGTGTCTACGAACGGTAACGAGTTTAATCAGCGTTACTGCCTACATTAGGATTACGCTACAAGTGCCGTAGGCAGCGCTAACGAGGACTTTCGCTGACAAACGAAGCCCAACTTCGGCATCAGCAGCTGCTGTAGTTGCAGAATCAGTATCAAGTAGGTCAGTTATAGTCGGTTACTCCGCCATCACTGGTATACCAAATTGGCGCGCTTCGACCTCCGGCTTCCAGATCGTCGTTCATTGCACGGCCAGATTGCTTCGGCCATCATCGAAATACGACGTGTCAATCTATAGAGTACGGTGAGTACTCAGTTTGCAAAGCGTCCGGCCGATACACAGGACGCAGCGCAGGCTTGCGGACGGGTAGCATCGGGTGCTTCTGAAGTTGTATCCGCAGTGTCTCGGAGGTGTCCACCCAGCCAGACTTGATCCCACATCTACATAGGCGGGTGGGCGTGAGTACGTGCGGCGAAACGGAATCAAGTGCTGGCGAGGAGGAGAAGGAGCTCTGTCCTCTGCGTCTGGCGTATTCATTCATCTCGCTGGTGGATCCAACAAATGATTTTCCACCCAGCGGACAACAACCGGCCGGACACGACCAGCGCAGCGCAGTGAATCGAACGTGAATAGAACTGCCGCATGCGCGTCGTTTCGTCTCACCTGTGCATCACCTTCGCTAATTGCTACGAGCATTCATTTAGATACGCATCCAGTCATTCCTTCATCCGTTCTCTCGTACGCATTCACTCAAGTGGGTCGACTACTCATTTGTAGCAGCCCTGCTGAGTGGCAGCAGATTGACTCGCCTGATTGATTGACCTCGTCTCGAGTTCGTCTGGTGAAAACTATACACACCGCACTCGACGGCGCGCGACCCCCTCCTGCTCGAGCACAGATCGACAAGCTAGGCAGGGGAACAGAAAAGGGCCACGCGTGTCCCGCGGTGAACTCAACCCTGCGCGGTGAAGTCAACCCTTCGCGGTGAAGTCAACCCCTCTTCATCTAAGTGCATCTAACGACAAACGCGTGTGCCCCACGATGGAAGCGTCTGATCAGTACAGTGCTGGCGCCCCCGCAGGCGCCCCCGCAGGTAATGCCGGCCAGCAAACCGGGGCGGGCGGTGGGGGCGCGGGCGCCGGTGGTGGTGCCGTGGCCGACGGTGAAATTCAGCTAACAATGTTCGACAAAATGCGAAGGATGGTGTCGACCGACGAAGAGTGGGACGCCATTCTGCTGCAGAAGATGGAACTCAAACGGAACCGGGGTAAGTCTGGCGTACGTGCGTGCGGCTGCCACGCGAATATATTCCGTAAACAGACGTGTCTGTGCGTCTCGAGTCGGTTTGTCGGCCGACTCGACTGCTAATGTCGGGAACTACGTTTTGCTGCATGCTTAACGGTCCTGTTTATCAGATGTTATGACATGTTTCCGCTCTAAGATACCTCAATACAATACCTTTTGTTGTTCTACAGAAGAAAGTTTCGCATTTTTTTTTTGTTTTTAGATTTTCCGTAAGGCAATTGCCGGTGTACGGATTTTTCATGTCATGGCTAAGCTTTACTCCACTCCGGCATTTACCTTGTCTAAATTGGAAACCATGCAAACCAATTTAAGAGTGGCCGGTCTGGGTCTCGAACCCGGTCCTCCCGAATGCAAGGCAAAGGCTTTGCCACTAAGCCACCTTGCTCGGTATCTACGCCCATATTTCTACTAATGACCGTATTTTTTATTTGAGTAAGTTTGTTTAATCACATATGAACAGCGTATAATTACAGGAAAAACGTCTTGCCCAAAATTACCTTTTAAGGCCTTCGTCGATTTTAAAAGGACCTAGAGCGGGCGTCGACTACATGGCTCGCAAGGGCAGAGGCAAAATCATGAAACTGATTACTTACGAAAACATTAACATAATTTCGCTGACTAAACTGGATAGAGTTGAAAGGATGAAGTAGGGTTGTGTAATAATCATATATATATATATATAGAAAATATTGTGATGTTGTATTAATCATTTACAATACGTTTGCACACTCGGCAGTGCTCGCCTTAATAAAAATGGTGGTAAAAAGGTGTCACGTGAGGTTAAGAATCAGCTGTCCGTGTCCTTGCTTGATGGTAGCCTCCGCTCTTATGGACCCGGTGCGAGCGGTATATCCTCAAGGTCCTTGCAACGTTAAGACGGTAAGATCCATAAGTGACGCCGAGCCCCAAGAGCGTACTCGAAGATTCGGAGTCCCATACACCACTCATAGAGATAGTGATGGATCCGAATCTGCGAGGTTTTTGCGAGCCGGGGAGCACCGCTCTTAGGAACTCGACGTCATATTTGGTGATCTTGTTCTGGTGCGCTTTTGCCAGGTCCCTGTCCGGGCCGCAAACCTCGGCATCTAAAACCCAGACCTAGGTAGGTGTTGTTATTACGAGATCGGGCTTTAGACCCGGTGCGCCCGGTCGACGGAATACTCATTCACGAATTACCTCATGACCCCTCTCGCGGAGAAGACGCGCCACGCGATCACAGACGTCGTCATGTCTCTTTATAGTTTGTTTGTGTGTTGTATCGCACATCTGAGCGACATGAGCCAACGTCTCAGGCGCATGACACCCGTGCCTACAACGTTTGTTGTAGCCCGGGCGTCCCCCGCCCAATACCTCAAAATCATTACCTTACGACCACTTACAGCGCTCTAAACTAACATATTCAGGCAAATGCGCATTTCATGACGATCACGTTGGTACCAAATCTTTGTCAATGCGAGCTGTGATTGCGGAGTAATTACGATTTTTCGGCGAATATGTCGATATTGGGTGCATGCATAAATTGCCTGCTCAGATAAACCACTCGTCAGAGCTCTAGGAAAAAACACACCACTATTTATTATCTTACAGAAACTGCTCGAACGTGTCTCCGCGAACACGTTTACACATTTGGTAGCGCCTGCAGAGATTTTGTTGGACGTCTTGAAATATGCCAGGCATTGCTCGAACGACCTCAGCAGCGCGGGTTATCCTGGCGACCAGCTCCTCACATGATTCGACGGGAGTCTCAAAGACTAGCGCCTTTAGGTGACCCCAAATAAAAAAATCGAGACTTGTTAAATCAGGCGATCGCGGTGGCCAAGCGATCGGCCCGTTCCGGCCAATCCACCGATTCTTAAAGGTCTCGAAGGCGGTGGCGCCACATGTTAACTGCATCGATGTATCTTCGCCACCGCCTCTATCGCGCTCTAACCACAACATCTGTATCATCATCACCATTATCAGGCATCCACACGCGGCGCACAGCTGTCATAAACATCGAAGACCACCTACGCTGCCACGATGCGTGCCCGAATCGACCAATCAGCAAAAAAACACCGGTGGAACATCCGAGTCTCTGGAGTGAATAAATAGACCTAGAGAGGACGGGTCCAGTGCCATCTTCTTTGCGACTGTGCTACGTGCAAGACGTATCCCTGTGTATGTATTGTTCTCTCTGTTGAAATCGTTATTGTTACTGTATCGTGATGGCCCGGTACACAGATAAAGAGAAAGCTGACATTTCTCACATTTATGTCGAGGCACGGTATAACGCACACGAAGCGCGACGGCTATACCAGATGCGTTTTCCAAATAGACGCTTACCAAGTATTAACACGTTTGCAAACATGCATCGTAACGTACGTGAAACTGGATCCTACCATGGCCGTCACTACGACGCTGGTGGACCGAGGACAGCAAGAACACCAGCTATGGAAGAGCGCATCCTTCGGGCAGTAGCCGATCGTCCTTCAGCAAGCACGAGGGAAGTAGCCCGAAACGTTGGAACGAGTTACACTACCGTCCATAGGGTACTAAGAGCCGAAGGACTACATCCGTACCGACGGCAGCAAGTTCGAGCTTTGCAAACTCCAGACTACAACCAACGGGTTGACTACTGTAGCTGGTTTTTGCAGCAAGTAGAATCCAATGTGGAGTTCCCTGCCCTTGTGCTTTTCACCGATGAAGCTCGCTTTACACAAGGCGGTGTGTTTAATAGGCACAACACCCATGATTGGGCAAACGAGAACCCGCATGTGACTCGCCAGCGTGGACGCCAGAGTCGTTTCTCCGTGAATGTGTGGGCTGGCATGGTGAACAACTACCTCATAGGTCCACACATACTTCCTAATAGGTTGGATGAAGAAACATACCATACATTCCTGAGTGAAACATTACCAGGATTGTTGGAAGGCGTTCCAGAAGGTGTTCGCGAGAGGATGTGGTTCCAACACGACGGAGCGCCACCGCACTCCACCACTGCGGTGCGCGATTACCTCAATGAGACCTTTAAGAATCGGTGGATTGGCCGGAACGAGCCGATCACTTGGCCACCGCGATCGCCTGATTTAACGAGTCTCGATTTTTTTTTGGGGTCACCTAAAGGCGCTCGTCTATGAGACTCCCGTCGAATCATGTGAGGAGCTGGTCGCCAGGATAACCCGCGCTGCTGAGGTCGTTCGAGCAATGCCTGGCATATTTCAAGACGTCCAACAAAATCTCTGCAGGCGCTACCAAATGTGTAAACGTGTTCGCGGAGACACGTTCGAGCAGTTTCTGTAAGATAATAAATAGTGGTGTGTTTTTTCCTAGAGCTCTGACGAGTGGTTTATCTGAGCAGGCAATTTATGCATGCACCCAATATCGACATATTCGCCGAAAAATCGTAATTACTCCGCAATCACAGCTCGTATTGACATAGATTTGGTACCAACGTGACCGTCATGAAATGCGCATTTGCCTGAATATGTTAGTTTAAGGTAATGATTTTGAGGTATTGGGTGTGAAGGTTAATAAAATAACTTCATTTTGGCGAATTCTCTTCTAAGCGACCATGTAGCATCTTCTGACCGGCCTTATGAGTTCTTCGAAAGAAGCAGAATTTTCTCACGAACACGGCGGTGTGTAGTTTCTGTATAGGAGGACTGGTTGTCTCGCAACAGCACATTCTATGCTCCTAAGTCGGGCAAAAACACCAATGTCACAAATTGTAGTAATTTAAGTCTCATTCCGAAACAGGGCCTCTTAGAGACCATGTTCCATTGGAAAAAATATTTGCCTTAATGAGCTCTACAATTCCATATATCGTTGATCAAATATTCCTGTAATACACTGTATACACACATATATATATATATATATATATATATATATATATATATATATATATATATATATATATATATATATATATGTATATATATATACATATATTGATCGTATGTAAAAATACATTTTGTATTTACAAATCAAATATATATTTTGTATATGCGGTTTTTATTAATAGACACTACGACGTCTTCTATAACAAATGATATATCCTGTTTACTTAGCAGTTCAAAGCATAACAAACTCGTTGAACGTCACTGTTCGCAGGAATCTATCCGGCCTGGTAGCACAAATCATTCAGCGCGCCACATACTCCTCTCGAATCCTGGAAACCGCTAAGGTTTCCCGGATTTGGTCCGAGTGGCTATAAATAGGTAGATCAAAAAATAAAACATTTGTAAAAGTCCCATCGTTGTAACTCATCTCGTCTTGCCTCGAACTCGATTTACAATCAACAGCAGTACAAGTTGCAAAATAGGTTGCAAATCGTGATCAACTCGGCAAAACCATCCATCGATATTGCGCACGAACTAGAAATCAATAGTCATGTCATTATTATTTCACGACTTTGACAGCGATAGCCGCAACAACAGTTAACAATTTAGCATACACTTGTATATATAATACAAAATAAATTCTGTAAATATATATATATATATATATATATATATGTTTGCATCGGTTAACCATATTTTCAAACAGGCCTACCATATTTGCATATCATACATGTACAGTACACAAAATTGAACTCACCGCCGAACCTCCTCAAAAAACACAGTCGGACTAAAGCGTACGAACGATCCTTAACTCAACGTCAACTTTAAATTTTACGCTTAGAAGTACAACCTCCAATAAAATTGGAAAACTGTGTATTCACTATGATTGGTAAATGAGCACATTAGTTACGATTAATTGTGTCTTTCAAGCCAGTTGGAGACAGCAGCTGTTATTGATTTGCTGAGACACGAGTGCCTCGTACATCGGTACCTACACTGGCTTCTTGAGATTGTCTTTTGGATGGTTTTTAAGTTTAACTGAACCGGTCACAGTCTCCAGGCCGACGTGTGGAAGTTTTCTTGCAGCGTAGCTTAAAGCACCGTCTAATCTTTGTTTACATCGAACGTGTGCAAACAAATAGAGTCAGACAGAAGGTCTCAAGCTAATTCTATGGATAAATCATACTCTATATCAAAAAGTCCATGTTGGGTCTTAGAAGGGCCGTACCACCAACGCTTTCTAAAACACTATAATTTGTTGTCTCGGATTGCTGACCATAGAAACCATGGCACATATGGTTTTTACACTGTTAAAGGCCTAGCTCCTTGCATAGCCGTTATCAACAACCATGTCCAAAAATATCTAATCAGATGTGAAATAAGCGGTAAATATAAAACATGTATTTAAGTCGTCGCCCTATAACATGGCACACAGCATTTTAAATTTTTACTGCCTTGTAAAAGGGGCTTTGCAACTAGCCGACAGGCCTCGCACAAGAAGCTGCTAATATTGCGCTAACTAGTCGGTAAAAACTAAACGTCCAATACACACAGCGATACACAACATTACAGCTATAGCCTGTTCGACATTACAGCTATAGAAGAGCCTATAGCGCACCTATAGACAGTGTAAAAAAGTGCTTTTCCAAACACAAGTGACCAGGTAACAAGGTAGCTTCGCTTTTTACTGGCAGTTGTGCCTGTATGAAGAAAGTAGTCAGCAGATGCAAAGACAAAGTATCTGACCATTTATCTTATTCATTGTTATTGCTTTTCCCATTATTAACAACTTTGCTATATCAGGAACTCTTGTTGAACTAACTTTTAGATACTAGAATGTATTCCCGACGCACGAATGTTTTATACGAGGTGCAGGTTAAATAAATTGATAAAAATAAAATAAATTTGATAAGCAAGAAAACACTTAATGATAAGAGCCGAGTTTCACTATGCAATAGCTTCGTCTTTTCAGCGTCTGAGAACGATTTTCTCTAAAACCCCAAATAAGGCTCCTTACTCAGGTCCTCAAGTTGAGACTTAGCCACGTACTTGCTCTCCGGTTGAAACGTAAACGTTTTAAACAAAGTTGTTAATTACATGTTAGCGTAATGTAAATGTAATAAAAGGAATTTTTAAAATACCCTTTTTCGCATGTTGCCACACCATCCGTTTTTCTTTTTTATATTGTTAAGGTTTATAATATATATATATATATATATAGTCTGAAAGGGAGAATAAGATGCAGGCTATTTTACGAAACCCAGGCAATTACGTCTAGTTCGTGGAAGCGCCGCAATCATGCAAACCGGTCGCAGAATTTGCTCTGAATAGATTCCACACTGTTGGCCTGTCTCGAAGACAGACTTCGAGAGAAGTTGCATGAAATCTGTTCGGTAGACGTGTGCAAACTTTGCGGACGATAGTGTGATTTATATAAGCTTGAACGATGCGATAGGGTAGTTCCGTTGGCCCTACTTTTAGTGCCATAATGAATATACAGATGTGTGAACGTGTGTTTTCCTTTGGAAACCAACCATGCATTTTTCTGTCTCTCTAATGAACTGAGCTCAAAGCATTTTTCTGTAACTCTAATGAACTGAGCTCGAAGAGCCGATAAACCGGCCAGCGTTCTGAGTGTATATTTAGATTCCAGCTCTACTCTGAGTCAATTCATTCAAATCTTTAAATGCGAGTTCTTCTCGTCCGGTGAACCTCAGATTTTGGTCGTAAACTCTCCAGATGGTACAGCCTGGCATACACTAGCACGTATTGGGCCGAACGGCCTCTGACAACGCTGTCGAAGATGCTCACCATATAGAAACTGAAATACTCGATCAGTATCTGAGCAGTGACAACGCATTGCGAATTTAATTGCGCTCACACTTGCATTATTATCGCTGCCCAGAATCGTCAGTTTGCCGAGTAATATATATATATATATATATATATATATAGAAAATAATGTAATGATTTATTAATCATTAACAGTACGTTTGCACACTCGGCAATGCTCGCCTTTATATATATATATATATATATATATATATAGAGAGAGAGAGAGGGGTGGCTTTTCACGAAAACTCAAAATTTCGTCATCTCCCAAGATTATATTATGCACTAACACAGCTCACAGCTGGGTGTATCGGGCTTGAAAGAGAAGATGCTCTAGATAGTCGTATATTCATAGGAGGGTTTACGCACAAAAGAAAAAGTTTTGAAATATTTAATATGGACATTTCTAGAAATCACTCTTTTCATGGACCCCTACAAATTAGCCGCCGAATCAAAGCCTCCATGGCTTCCCAAGGGACTTTAGTATACCCGTAATTAGCACAGCCAGCAATCACCAATGATAACAACACTTTCAACTTGACTAGAGGTGCTTCTATGTACCTACTCTCCACCGGCGGTGTTAATTTGAATATTAAGGTTGTTTGCGATCTAAAATTAGAAGAAAGCTAGTCACTGGGCAAAAGGATCTAGAGCATTCACGTTTTTTCAGTCAAATTACAGATATGCGTGCTCAGTTAAATTCGAATCTTTAGCTCCAAACATAGCCTAATATGGATGTGTCCTAGCATCATTGAATAGTAGTATTCTAATTATGGTAGCCCAAAAGAGAAAAGTCTTTCAAAACAACAGAAATACAAACCCTTTACGTAAACACATGTAAGTCAGTACTCAAACATATAAACACTATAACCCGAAAAGTGCTACTTGTTGCATTACTAGACAAGTTCTCACCGTAAATTTTTTTCTCTAGTAAAGCTGAGAAGCCACCACAAATGCTCAGAGATGTAGCAGTCATGGCTTGGGCGAAAAACGTGTCGCCCTAAAAACCGAGACGTTTCCAGGCGCAGGATTGAACCATGTTCGTGTAGAAATATTCGTCGCCCTTCTTTTAAAAAATAATCTGGTTTAGCATTGTCCTGCTGCTATATTTTTCTTCTAGAGAAAGCTCAGACAAGATCAGTGTAGTCTCATTAGGGACAAAGTGATGGTGACGATAGTAATCTCTTACCAACCAACATTAGACGATGGTGGGTTCAGTTTTGTCTAGATTTTGTTCGCTGATGACCCTTGAGGAAATGGCCACGGTCGTACTGAAAAGAGTCGGGTGTACAACCCTTAATGTTTTTTAGTCAACTCAATTGCAAAGACGGTGACAACGTGGACAATCCAAATCCCTACCGGCGTGTCGCGTCGAAACGGCCTCTTAAGAAAATGTTCGCTAAATTTGAGGGTATCTCGGGGGTGTTTCCAATTGTGGAGAAGGTCCTACCTCCCGAGCAATTCGGATTCCGAAACGGTCGAGGTACACAGGACGCGGCCTACGTACTCCAGTCGGAAGTTGAGCGAGTGTTGGTTGTGCCCGGCGGTCACTTGCACGCCGTCTTTATCAATTGTGTTAAGACCTTCGGCAAAACTCCCCGTCACTTACTAGTCGAATCATGTCGACATGTTGGGGTGGGTGGTTCTTTCCTCCGAGTGCTTTCCAGCTTCTTCGCTGAAGACCGCCTTGGGGTAAACATAAAGCGCAACGACACCTTGCAGCTGAGTCGAAACGTAGCGAGCCCTCAAGACGACCCTCTTGCCTGGCCTTCTCCTTGATCGTTACAGACCTAGCCCGCCGTGCGCGTGAAGAGTTTAGAAACACCGTCATCGTCATATATGCGGATGACGTAGTGCTGCCCCACCGGGACCGCGGTGTCATTCGTCGAGTTTTCGGCAACGTAAAACGTTACGTTCACCGTAAGAGCCTGCAGATTAATTCGGTGTCGGGCGGCTATTGACTTTATTCACACAGAGGTGAGAGACCCTGGACGACTGTCTCTAAGCGCGGTAGTGCGTCTTTTTGAACTTAAGGTTGTGACAAT
Organism: Dermanyssus gallinae; assembly: GCA_003439945.1. Classification (NCBI taxonomy): domain Eukaryota; kingdom Metazoa; phylum Arthropoda; class Arachnida; order Mesostigmata; family Dermanyssidae; genus Dermanyssus; species Dermanyssus gallinae. The sequence goes on from QVRM01002755.1 coordinate 164,588, forward strand.
GTCGAGCTAGAGCCTCGGCAGGGTGTAGGGCCATCTCTCAGCGAAAAATGTTGCGCAGCTAGAAGGGTGCTTGACAATATATATGACGCGTGTTCTTTGCTTGCCGCCGATGGTAAGAAACCGCAGACAACTTCAGGAATTCCTATGTATGTGTACCACGCCAGAAAGATTTGGGATCGGATGGCATGCACTAGTCGGCGCGTGTATACAAGGTACATTGTGCATGGCTATCAATACTTGATATATTTGACCCAAGGATTTCCCCAATTTGGCGATCAGTGTCGTTGCCGGTTCTGCTCGCAGATGTGCTCTAACTACGACGCAGCGAGCCGTTAGACGCATCGGCTGTCTTTGCACTTTTTTGCCTGGCGGGACGGTCGCTGAAGTATTCAAATAGTATATTGTGACTACTGTATTGTAACTATGTACTATCTTGAAATGCACGGTTTTTGCTCAATAAACAATGTGTATGTAAAGATTTTAGGTCGCTCGCACTACATGCTCTAACACCTGAGTAAAAAATGAATACAAAATATACAAAGTCTACATTTCCAAAGAAGACGACGGTTTTGCAAGTGATGAACAGACTGCACAGGAATTGAATCGTTTAATATATGATAATGGTATAGAGTGTTGAGTTGTGCCCATAAATATATATATATACTTAGTGGGGTGCAAACAATTGTCCCCCAGTGAATGCGACAATAAACTACATCTGTTTGTCTCTGCTGGTGTCGACCACCTGTACAAAGTGCCAAGCACCGCCGTGGCGATGTATATATATAATTTTGCGAAGTTATATAAATATTGGCCAATCGAAGAATTATCATAACTTTTTAAGTGCGTTTTATTTACAATATCTTATGCATATTTATATAATATATCAAAAGACAGCCTTTGCCGGAAAAATCACCAGGCACTTGCATACTCTAGCAATAACTCTCTCAGTAATGTTACTTGAACCTCTTAAGGTCTCAAAGGCAGGAGGTCGAAAGTCCATAAAATCTTCGATTTATGCATATTTTTGACACTAATTTCTCTCCGCCTGCAAAACTGCACAACTGATCTGGGCAGGGCCGTGACTGGCCACTGAAGGTGCTAAAGAGTCAGGCACGACAGAGTCCCAGACGAGTGTCCTTGCAACCTCAAAGGATATTCAGGTCATTCCGTCAGGTCGACGGGAGTCGTCTGCGTACAGACTTGCTGGATTAAGAACACAAGGGTAGCCAGAAGAACTTAGAGTACGGGCCAGGGTAATTAGAGCAGCGTATTTCGGCTTACGGCCTGCAGGATAAATGGTGACCTAGTGGTGAGACCTTCTCGCCACAAATGCACTTATGTTTCTCGACTAGTGGGATCCCAAGAAAAGACCATCGCAAATCCTGACAACAATATGGCTAATTACGACTGCTTTTTGTGACTCTATATCTTGCATGTGTGCTGGCGGTGATCGTATAGAACAAGGACTCCCAGACCCACCTCAGCAACCGTTCTCGATTGGAGGAGCTGTCGGAAACGTCGGAGCGGCTATTGGAAATAAGGTAATGCATTTTTACATAAAAAGGTGCAGAAGCAAAACATTTGATTCTGGGCACGATCCTGACGCGCCGCAGAGTCATAGGTAGACGCCGAGTACGTAAGTCTTATAGAGCCCAATAATTCTTAACAGAGAGTAAGTATAGTTAATAGCTAATCCAGTTTTGTAAATAGATGAACGCTCCGTAATGCCCGTGTATTAACGTTCATCTTCTTGAAAATAGGGAGGCCCGTGCCTTCGAAAGGCATCAGTTTTAATTTTATTTTGTTGCTATTCGTTATTACAATTGTTATTGTTGTTGTTGTTGTTTTAATTTCTGCTGCTGTTAGCCGGATGACTGTGCGTGATAGACTTTGGCTTTTCTTGTTTAAATTCCAATGATTCTCTTCCGATACACGACCTTAGGTGGGCGGTGTGCTGACAAAAGCCAAGGGCGCGATTCCGGTACAGTTGCCTTCGATTCCCGCGATGCCCAACATTCCCATACCCGGTCTCAATCGGTCGGGGCAATCGGAGACCGTCGGCGACGCTGCCGCGGCGGCTTCACAAGACTACGCCCAGGTGAGGAAGATGCATTATATAGATATCTGGTTGTGCTGCCATTAGCAACCGTAGTAGATGAACTTCAGATATTCAGTTCAAGCTTACATGGCCTGCTACACCTGCTAGACGACGAAAGGAGGAAAGACCAATGACTTATCTCGTATATATATATATATATATATATATATATAATATATCAACAAAGACTATCAATTTACTATTCCCGCTCTAAATAGAATCGCGACGGTTGCAGTCGTAGCAACAGCAGCCGCATCATAAGAAGCAGTTCTAGTAGTATTAGTTAACCGTTCATGAGGCAATTAGCACTGCTGCTGCTGCTGCTGTCGCTGCTGCTGCGGCTCAGTAATTAGCACTAATCTCTCTAGCACACACACGCACACGGGCAGATAAACGGGCAGAGACCGATACGGACAGACACCACGTTAAGTAAGTTAGAAAAGGGGGGGGGGGTCGGTCTTATAGCGCATGTGATCGTTGTTTTCATCTTGTCGGCTCCCTCTTTTCTTTGTTCGTTCGTTGATTTCAGGTGGATTCAACCGTTGCCCAGCAGTAGACTCCTCGCGCAATGAATCTCAACCACTATCACTATCACCACCATTACCACCACCACCGCCGCCATCGAATACGAACTCCTTGATCTTCTTCATCGACAAGACGAAGAAGATGGGGTACGAAAAAGATAGGATGACTAAAAACAAAACTAATATAAGAGCATAACAGACAAGATGCGAGGTGGTCGCTTGCCAATACTAATAATATGCGTTCTCAGGAGGAAGCAGCGGTGGCCACTCCGCCCGCTCTCGCACCGCTCTCTCCCGCCGCTATCTTCACGCAGCTGAACTGCTGAAAGCTTCAATAGCATCACCACCACCAACACCGTCTACTCTCTCACTCGGATTGACTGTTGACCAATGGATTGACTGGTTGGCTGGCTGATTGATTGATTGATCGATTGATTGATTGATTGATTGATTAATTCTTGATGGACTGGTTGACTGAACGGTGACGATTCACGCGAGAACGGTAGCGTTTCAAGACAATGATTTGTCTATGTCACTTCTCGTTCGGCGGCCGGCGAGTGTCGGCGTTACGAAATTGTCGATTGACGGGCAAGCCAGCAGAAATGTGTATCGTCGTCGTCGTCGTCGAGTTGAAGTGGTGGTGAGGAGACCGTCATTCTTTCTCTGTCTTCTTGTCGCACATTCATACGCAATTACTATTCCTAGTTGTTGTACTCATGTTATGATCATTAAAACTGTGTTAAGCCAACTCTAATTGTGGCGAGCGATTTATGGCCGTCTAGTTGAGGACCCACCCCCCGGGTCATCGACCTCGCCGAGGGAGGGAGAGAGAAAGAGAAAGACAGAGAGGGAGAGAAGGGGAGTGAGAGAGAGGAGGAGAAAGATGGAGAGGGAGAGAGAGGGGGGAGAGGGAGAGAGAGGGGGAGAGAGAGAGGGAGAGGGAGCGAGACAGAGAGAGAGGAAGTCAACGGCCTTGCCTTCACTTCTGACCCCATCACCTAACGCACACGGACCACCAAATAGTGATGATACCCGTGACGCGCAACACCAGTCATCATACGATTGTCCTCATCACCTCATTGCCAAGCAAACTACATCAGCTAGTCGAACCATCGAGCAAAAGAAAGAAACCTGAACAACACCAACATATCGATCACGTTAGTCGGCCGCCATTTCACTGCCGACGTGTTCTATCAATACGAATAATAATAATAATAGTAACTATTATTAATAGTATACGAATAATAATGGTTATAACAGTAGACAATTGCAAATAATTCAATAAACGTTTTGACATCCCTCCCCAATCTCCGCCCCCCGCCCTCGCGCAGGACACCCATATATATATATATATATATATACTTTCGTATCTAGCTTCTCTGAGAGCCTCTATGGCCCCCCATTAACCAAGGAATAATGTTTACCGACAGAATTACGCGTACGCGATTTGACCCCACATCCGATAAAGTGGTTTCAGCAGAGCTACCCTGCAAGGGCGTAGCACGTCGAGCATTCGTCAAGAATAAGAACATTAGTTAGTGCCAGGACAATGTAGTAGTTAATTAAGACAGCCGCCATTCGGCATAACGTATGACATACACAGGATGCCACAGGAAACGATACTAACAATAGAAACAAGGCAAGATAATGGTTAATCAGACCGCATACAAGTGCATGGACATACATAACAAATACAAGAACTTGAGATGTCAAGTTATGAGCCACTTCAAAACATTTCTCTTTGCGTATATAGATCTATATTTATTTATGTCGGGCCTACACAACGATCCCTTGAGTCAAAATGCAATAGTACATAACGTTAGTTTCATTGCATAAGAAAATGACAATACTTTATATATATATATATATATATATATATAGACTAACGTTTGAAAAAGAACAGAGAAGAGCACACGTAATACATTTACTGTCAAACATCAAAAATACTACTTAACTGAACAATTAGACTTCTTTAATATTAATAATTTTAAAGTTTGGTGTAGATTCATAATAGTCGTGCCATAGAAATACACTAAACCCACTAAGAGAGAGGCCTGTAAACATCCACCCAAGAACGAAACGAAGTTATATAAATACATATGTTCTTTAAATTTTAGAAACCTACGTACCTTCTATTTTTGACGAATATTCTTACGGTATTGTCTTATTACAGTTGCCAGTGAAGGCCCTTTCGATCTGAACCACCGGTCACTTACACTTACGACTCAAAGCAGTAATTTCAAGTTCAAGCATTATGTATACATGGCTTGAGCCACTAAAACTAACGCAACAATTTATTTATTTTTATTTTAGGTACAGACGTATATATATATATCGTTTTACGAAAGAATAACCGTAAATAAAAAACCAGATCTGCCTTGTGCGTTCACAAAGACGAACTAATTGAGCCAGTGCATAGTTTATCGCTCAAAAATTAGTGTAGATATGACCCCGAAAATTGGCGATAGTCGATCAAAAACCTGCAAGCGTGCAGGATTGCAAAACAAGGCCTATATATTTCATGAGACGGCACTATCTGAACAAAAACCATGATTTTGTCATATGCTATGACTGATCCGGTTAAACGAAAAACCCATGCGTTTTTGGTTTTCCGGGGTTGCCTACTGAATATATATATATATATATATACGCCTCGGCGTCTATCGGTGGCTAGACTAACGGGTGTTACAGAGTTTAAATGTTTGTCTTAAACTGGACCGATTGGCAGGAACATTTAAAAAAGCGGACTACACTGACAACACCAACTCACCAAGAACTAACATTGAATGATGTGGTGCCTGGCGACACATTTAAGGAAGACCATGTACGACGCTCTCAGCCATGTCACACCTCCAGCAGTGGCTTCAAAGGGGTAGATCCTTAATGGTAGGCGCTCATATGTTTTTGAAGATTCTCATGCAAGTCAATCGGTTAGCTACAACGGCTTAGTTAGGCGGAGAGACGTTTCGCTGATACATCGGCCGAGACACAACATATAAGACGAAACAAAGCATTTAATTCATGTCTGCGCTAAGCCTATTTTTCGGGCTCTTGATAAGGTTCCTGCGCTGCCACCAGAAACAGTCTCCCCTTCCTTTGTCTTTCTTTTTAAGTAGAAGAGCTTAAATTAAGTTTGTAAAAAATATAGACGAAAGGCAATCGGCAGGCTCAAAGCAAAGTAATTTGGCGGGTCTTTTCATTTGTCTTCAGCAGATGATTATGGTAAGGCGCTACTTAACGGAATGTTCAGTGGCGTAGCAAAGGAAATCTGCACCGTGTCCTCTGTTCTCCAAGCAGTCGAGTTTTGAACAAAGAGTTTTTTTTAATATTCAAGTAACCTCAGCAAAATCGCTTACATTTCGTTTTGCTGTAATTTTCACTGAGTTTAAATGGACTAAAGAACTATTCGTATCAGCGATCATCAGCTGCACTGCCGGCGGCAGCCTGATCGAGAGACCTTGAAGTCTTTTCGGTGTACGCTTTGTCGTCTCGATATGGTTAGCCAAAGTTTTATTACACAAACTGCTATGATGAGTATTTGCAGATAAAGAAATTAAGTCACACATGACCAGACCAATCGTACACAATGAATTATTAAACATGTAGCGTACCAATCTGATCAGAGATAGAGTTGAGGAAGCACCATGCGAGGAAGCAAGCATTCTTGAAGCAGAACTACAGTAGAAGTTCCACGACCTGACTCAGCGTGGTCAGCTATGCATATCAACGAAATGTCGATTGTCTGCTATAGATGATGCTGACTTGTTGTGGATACACTGCAAGCCGGGAGTGGGAAGATAGGGCGACGAAGACTGGCAATAATTTATGGAAGCCATGAACCAAATGGCGGTATGAACAAAGATGATAGAATGCTGAAGCTAGGCAAGACAACAAACAGAACAGTATGTAAGAATATCGTCGGTACTAATGCTGTTACTCCTCTGCATGCCATTACTAGTTACATGACACAATGGGAGTCCGCATAAACACACAGAGCATCCACGAACAGTCGCGTAGTCACACAATACATATCTGCTGTTCGGTGATTCCGACGATTCCGAGTCCGGCGAGACTAATAAACTTTATCGTCCGTTTCGTTCTACCACAAAAATCCATGAATCCATGAATGTTCTTCTTTGAAGCTCTTTATCGCATTAGGCTGCCGTATCTCGACGATTCCTGCCTTCCATGTGACGCACAAGTCCTAGAATCGATTTGCCATCGGGCAAAGGAATTGCCTCCTTTCGCTATCGAGCTGTTGCTGCTTGGTGTCGAAATGCCATTTAACGCAATGCGATTAGTCACCTAGTCATCAATAAAGGGTAATGCCTATACGATAATTGCGAGACCCTGCACGGCTTTGATGCCAATCATTTCCTTCAGATATCGGCAATTCTCAACCAGCTCGCTATCGAAGGGTGAATACAAAGAAAAAAGTGCCCTTGTATGGCCTTGTTACTATAAGGGATGGTTTGACGTTATCTCACAATACGCTCTTAATGTTTAATTCACCCGGTAACTGCAGGTGGAAACACCAGCGTTTATTACCGGTAATATATGTCGATGGAATTGTAATTTTGTATGAGTAGAAATTATGTTGTGTTTTATATGTGCTAGCATAAGGACAGGTGGTCGCAGACGTATATATATATATATATATATATATATATATATATATATATATATATATATATATGTATATATCCGCCCTGTATATATGTATATATATATATATATATAGGGCGGATCTGGCGGCCAGACCAACCACCAAGGTTTTCCGATTTGTTTTGCTTAGAAGCGCCATTCATCAGCTACACACAGGAAAATTCGCCCCAATCAGTGGCGGCGTTTATTGTTTGAAATAATGGGTTGACAAAATTTCATACCAGCAAATGAGCGCCCATCGGGGAATGTCCTTATTGAGCCTTTCGGTAGTACGAAACTGGTCATGGATATATACTAACCAGATCGAAAGCAAAGCCCAATCCTCCCATTGATGCTTCCAAGGAGAGAGTGGATTGAAGAAATGTAGACAGAGCAGATCCAACACCAAGGTAATTTTAGCTGTTTTTGCGACTACAAAAAAATCATCTTCTCCGTACGAATTTTTGCAGCCTACTGTCAATAAGGAATTAATAAGTACTACCGGAAAGTGTTGAAAAGATTGCGCAAGAACGCTCGACGCAAGAGGCCTGAACTCGGGGAAAATATTTCTTGGATCCTCCATCATGGCAACATATGAGCACGCATATCGTTACTGAATTTGTATTATTTGTCGAGCATTGGCATGACGAGCATGGTAAAATCGCGTACGCCTTGCAACCGGAGGAGACACCCAAGTGCACGGGTTGAATCCCCGCCGTTGCATGTTTGTATTTATGGAGTCCGTCTTACGAAGCAAAGCGACCTGGCTCCGTGTGACTTTTTCCATTTCTCACGGATTAAAAAATTGAAGGGTCAACGTTTTCAAGGTTATAGAGAAGTTAAAGAAGAAATGCAGGAGCAACTCAATTCGATTCCAATTTTTTTTAAATAATTATGTATCCAAACGTATATACATATATATATATATATATATATATATATATATATATATATATATAACTTTTTTATTATATTTGTATATTATGAGTTACGGGAGATCCAGTATAGGAACCAACCACCTCAGGAAGATTTCTCGCACCAAGGCCGTATTGCCCCAGGTCGCATATCCAGCGACTGGTCTGGTTGTCTGAGGAAATCGCCCGCTTTCCTATATCCGCTGGCTAGATTCAGCCGCTTCCCAATCTTCTGAAGCAATCCGCGAGTAGACGGGCCCGGCCCGGGCCGCACCAGCACTAACTATTGAAGAGGCTAATAAGTTAGTAACTGTCACATCCCAAACCAGCATGCAACCGCTGTCAAACCAAATTCAGATCAGACCGGCAGGTCTCTTCCCGCCCTCCCTGTTAAGTGCGATGGGTTCCGCACGCACGGTAGTCTAGTAGCGCCCGTCCGGCCAGGTGGCGTCTCCGTAGACGCAGGTGTGAGCGTACACCAAGTCTGTCCCAAAACAAAATCCGAGCGCGATTCTCACCGACCTCTCATCTAGTAGAGGTCCGATCTGGGCACAGGGTAAGTGTGGAGCCATGCGATTGAAGGAGAAGATGGTGCGCAGCCTGATTTTATCACAGCCCGTCGCGCATCCCGAGATGAGATGTTCGACCCTTTGTTCATAAAGAGTTGCCGACCACCCTCTTTAGCTCCAAGCTTAGGCGGGCTCATGATCACAAAGGGCAACAGGTCTACGGCGGCTTGTTTCCAGTTTGGCTTCAAGGTCTGTAAAAGCGTCGGCATAAACAAAGGTTTCAGCCTGTTGCATAGACCAATGGAGGGAAGCTGCCAGAGCTTTCTCCAGTAGAACAATTGCATTAGACAAGCTTAGGCCACCCTAAAGAACGGGGAGTATGGCTTGTTGGCGTGCGTCTGCGGACAGGCTGAGGTTTAACAACGCCTGTACAGTAGCCAGCAAGATTTCGTTGAGTCGCTCATGGATGCTTGGAGAGAGCGAACAGTTTGCACTTTAAAACAGGTGGTTAACGCGTAGGGCCGAAAATAGGGATCTCAAAAGAAAAAGGGCTCGATGCGGATCTACCAAGTGAATGCATGGCATTACCTGTTCTAGCTTGGCTAGCCACTCCTCAAATCCCTGCGGAAACCGAGGAACGCCTAGCGACCCTGAATTCGTCCCGACCCGTTTGCACCCAGGGACGCGAGAGCTGTGACTTGTCTTCATTCTGAAGGACAACCCCCTGTAGGCCCCCCATGTAAACAAAAGAACGCTAGTTGCGAGCGCTGTCAGAAGTCAATCGCCTGCACGGCGAGCTGACGAGTCTGTTGTCTTCGTGATCTGTCATTGCAAGGCGAGCCCTTTTGACTTACATTTTTTTAGGAGGTGATTATCCTCCGTCTCCTTCGGGCTTTTGACTTACTCAGCACGGAAAGTAGCCCCAGCAGAAATCGCAACGCGTCCTAAGAGATGTCAAACACGTGGATATCTTGGGTCTGATTCCCTCCAGGAGGTCAATCAGCCCGGAAAGCGTCGAACCGGTGTCGCCGGTCGGGCTAGTGGTTTGTGGTTCTCGGGGCCTTTTTCGGGCGGTGAGGGCGGTGAGTCCTCACCGCCTATAAATCAGCAATATGAGCCTTTTCTAGGCACTTGTCAGCTAGGTGGCCTTGTTTTATGCACTTTGAGCAGATTCTTGCTTGGTACGGCTCCAGGATAACCGGGTGAGATCAATGCCCGAGAAAGACGGACGGATAAAAACTTTCAGGATAGCCGTTGTCAGCGGCAACGTTCCGCCTGGAAACGAACGTGGGTAACTTCGAGTTCCGCTAGTTTACTGGCAACCTCACCTTCGGTAAACACAGGGCTGACCCCTCGATACTAGCGGCAAATGAGGTGATGGCCCGGTCGACAGGAGGCGCCTTTCCAGGCTTGACACTATCAGCAGCGTATTTACACTCTTCACGTCTTTCACCTAAGCAAGGTATCAGCAGCAATTTTGCAGCCTGGCGACACAGTCTAGACTCTAGTCCTTCAAAATTGCAAGCGTTGAATCTTTAGAAAATCATAGAGTATCCAACTCTATGGTTTGTTGTCTCCCAAAGGTCCCCTTGAATAAATTTATGGTGCCGGCTTTGATGTCACATCGGAGCTTACCAAGCTATGGTTGCTCGCATGAGACGGTCTTCCTCTTCTCCGAAACCACTTTGGTAAACCCGTTAGAGTCCACAAGGTTGTCTCTGCGATACCAGATTGCCTGCGCCGCCTGCCAACACGATCATGCGATAACACAATATGGCCGTTGTCGGTGGCAGCGCACTCCATTTCAGCTTTGGGCTGGGGCAATGCGACCGCCTCTGCCGTAGCGCAGTCTGCTTAGTCGTGTTGTTGTTAACACATGCAGTGACCGCCTTTAGTCGTTATATATCCAACAAATCAGGTGATTTATTCTGACCGGAAATCACCGCCTTCAACATGCCTATGCCTCGAAAAGCGTTGAAACACAAAACGCACAACTGCATCTGTAAGCTACGCCTTGCGCCGCAACTGGATATAAACTCGTGATCTGCGATCCACGCCGCTAGCAAATAGAGTCACACAAGCAGCCCGAAAGAGATCCGATTCATCAGACACGCGATCGAAGCATATCTCCCTGTGTTCATTGTCCGCCAATAGAGCATTTACTACGCACTCATTCGTTGATACAATTACCACTACAACAGCTAAACTCAAACTTCACGAAACAGTCGGTCTTATTTCTCCGCCGCCATTCGAGCGCAGAGTAATACACAATCGCACTCTCCTGAATAAAACGAGCCAAAAAATAAAAATATATATGGCCCGAGTCGACTTTGCTAGCAAGTGTGACATGATCGAGGTACCTGCTGTACCTCGATAGAGAGCCTCTGACGAAAGAACTGGGCGACTCTGTTGTCCCCTGTAGTAGCCTTCGAGCTTTTACTTGGGTTCATCAATTGTCGTTCAGTCAAATGGCCTGGACCACCTAATGTTTCAACGGCCACTGTACTAAAGTTGTGTGATTCGGCTAGTTCGGTATATTTTCTTTGTTCCTTTTGGCCCCTGTGGCGGTATAACCTGTTCCGGCCGCTCCGAAACTGACCGTTGAAGGGAAAAGTGAGTAAGCCACCGTAGCGCCCCAGACAAGAGGTTGGCCGCGTACGAAAAAGTTACGAATCGTCTCGTGCGGCTTCTTACCATCGCTCCTGCATAAACTCTGTTTCTAGGATGCTTGGGTACAGTAACTGCATTATTGTATGATACCCAAATGTATGGGGTAATTGATGCTCTTTAAAAAAATTAATTTAAAAATCCTAACACACGTTCGGCTTCTATTAGCCAACAACACGTTCAACATCATTGGTGTCCAGTTCCGAAGTGATAGGATAAAACAAGACTTCTTTTCTCGGTCATTTTTTTTCTTTAGCTCGAAGGAACTTCTAGTTTCCCAGCATAAGCAAGTTGATTTTCGATTACATGGTCTGGAATGACGCGGGCGCGGAGAAAGTCGACGAACTGGTTCAAAAACCATTTAAGCATTCAAGAGATTTCTGGAAAAGCCAGAGGTTCGGGCGACACAACCGTCAAGGCGAGGTGCCCAGGGGGGGGGGGGGGCGAAAAGGGGCTAAGAAACTGGGCCCTAGGAGTCTCAACGCATCTACTGAGGCTGATTGGGGAAGGGCAGAAGCGAACGTAACGGAGGTGCTTATCCTATGGATTCGAAGCAATTTCAAAAGCAATATCGAGCCTGGGGAAGGAGAAATACGGATTTAGTGGGTTTTGAGTCTCACACTAGTCCCGCTAGCTGCCCGTGACCTCTATGCATCAAGCATGTCCAATGTAGCTCGAACAACACATCTGTGCCAATCTTTAGTTTATACTGACACTCTCTTTATCCTTAATGCTCCTAAACCTCGCGCATAGCCGCGTTTCAATTAACGCAGTCAGTTTACTACAGTAGGCGTTACCCTCACCGTAGAACACAAATTATATCTACATGCGTCTAAATACGGCTAATAATGGTATAAAAAATACTATAAACAGGAAAAACCAGTCATCCTTACCTATTTACTGAGATACCTGTGCTTCCGGTGTCCTTTAGTTACGCCCGATCCCTAGTTGTTTTTGATTTTTTTTGTTTCCATCTCATGAAGTTCTTCGGACAACTGCCAGAGTAAAAATGGTATGATGATATACGGCAGAGTACAGCTGGTGTGATGTTATGAAAAAGCCGCTGGAGTAAAGATGGTATGATGATAAAAAGTATTCGACCTCAAACAGGGTTTATGACAGTAAACGCGAAAATGTCGACTACATACAAACACCGCCATTTAATAGCCATAAAGCCATCGACAATGACATAAGTGATAGATGTCATACTGCACGGTAACTGTTGACCTACCTTCGTTTCCTAGTTCGTAGTATATATTACAAAAGTGGAAGTACTATAGAATACCCAAAAAGGGAAGCCCAGGACGCGGTTGAGTACGAGAATCTCACCTCCTGGCCTCGATGTACGGCCAGACGATTCCGAACCGGGGCGGGGGAGGGGGGGGTGGAGGTGGTTTTTAGTGGATATTACACGCGTGTAGGGTGGAGTCCAATACTCTCCGCCGGTGTTGAGTTCCACACTGCCCGTCAACAACTTTGACGGGTGTGCGTCAATGCATTTTCCACACCCATTAATAAAAAGAAGAATACCCAACATGTATTAAAATGTTTAGCATATTTATAATCACGTTCCACTGAGAACGGTGCATTAAAGATTTTAGTTATTTAGATTCTCACGTTTTGTTTAAGACGAACATCGACAAAACATCAATATATTCTGTTGGCTGTGCATGACACAAAAATTGAAGCATTGCAAAGACCATTATTAATTAAATTGCCTCAACGATTATATCTAAGACGATTTTATGAGTTCGTCGCACGCATTACGAGCAAGTCACTCTGCAGTCCTGTAGTCCAACTTACCTCCGAATATTTTTAAGCTGGTTGTCCGCAGTAGAAATGAAAGTAAAGACGCCAATTTAAGAAATTAAGTTAAATCTTAAAATTTACATCAAATTTATTTTCGAGGTAACACACGTCTATATATATATATATATATATATATATATATAACCAATGATAATGCACCCAGTCAAGTAGTCATCTCGGAAAACACTTGCATTTCATCGTTTAGCATTTTATTAAACGTTTGTCTTCAACGTATTAACTGCTTTTATATCGTGGCTATCACTCATTGATTGAGTTATAGTGTCCCTTACGACGTGCAATTTGGCCATTTAGCCCAAACAAGACCAACTTTGAAACGACAGAAGTAAATCAGTGTAGACTTATGCCTATGCATCTGGTAACACAGACAGCAGTAAACCGCTACAAAGTGACCCACCTGACGGAGCCTCCATCTTAATATACGAAGTATTCGCATACTTATATTTTCACGTACTTAACTGACAGTAGAGTTCCATTCACAACCGTCTGTTCCTCTAGTTAGGGCTTTGCGTATTATAATAACAAACTGGTGTTTGATTTGCCCTATATGACCTATACACGCCGTAACCCACTATTTACACGTAAAGTGTTGTGAGAAAAATCTATTCAGTTCGCACGCTGTCGCTTACTGAACGTAGCATATACAAAATATAGATATAATAACATGCCTGAGAGAGACTCGAATTTATCACAGGCGTACTGCGCCACATCATTCCTGGATACTATCTACACTAGCCTCCATTCCCAACCAGTCGCCGGCATTGTATTATATACAGCTCCCTCGCTCAGTACCGTCTGAGCTGAGTTTACGCTAGTAGTGCAGAGGTGATCGGGGATTGTTGACCTAGACGGTGCGTCTTTACAAAAAAAAAACGCACCTCAGCGCCACAAAACACCTTTGTCAACGACGGGTCTGACTACAATCCATCCACTCATGATGCCCACCGTGATAGACTTTAATTAATTTACATAATGCAAACGTTGCGGGCGGACTAGCGTCTAGCCGCCGAGCAACCAAGGCAGAGCTCGTGTGGCTCACTGTGGTGATCCGGCGGTTGTATTCTTTCGTTTGGCATCAGTAGATGGAGCTTTACCACCAGCAGAGGAAGCAGCTGCGGTACAGCTTTCCGCAGTACCTGCAGTTGCAGGACCTGCCGCTCCAGTCGCTACGCCGGTCTCTTCGCGGTCATTCCGATGCCGGGGCATAACGCTCGATTCCTCGTTGCCGCCGCTGCCTCCGCCGCCCGTCCGACGTTCATGACGGCCTCGCCGCTGGCGGTGACGTTTTCCTGCCGCAGGAACGGCTGCACCTGATAAACGGCTGCTGCGGTTGTCGTCCCCATCGACCCTTTGGCCAGCCAACGATGATGATGATGATGGGTTTCGGTGGTCTGTTTTTTTGACGGCCTCATTGCCCTTCTGGCGATGTTCGTCGTCTTCCTCCATTGGTTCGCTCTCGGCGGCGACAGAAGCATTGGCCCGGGCAACCTTACCGCTGTCACCTCTACAAGCACGGCTTGCCTCCGCTGCTTTGGACTCGCGGCCTCTGTAATGCAGTCGTGCACACCAGATTAGCCAGCTTACACCTAGCAGCTTAATGTTTCGTTAACGCAGCATCACCGCATACTGTGTAGCTTGATAGACAATCCCACCAGACATGCCACGTGCCTCGAACAGACGATGTGAGGATGCGGAAGAGCTTAAGTGCAATCGCCTACTAGAAATGTAAATCTAAATTGACCGCTACGAATGTGTGCATACGTTTATTTCTTTCTTTCAATTAACGTCTTCTCTATTACAATATACAAAAATTATGTTCCAGGCGTCGCACACGTGTACGCGTTTAATAGTTCGATAGTTAGCGTCTTGATATATATCCATTATAGTCGGCTATATACAATGGTAGATCAGAAATATTACTACGCGTGCTTATAAGAAGAGCAACAAATATTCTCGATTCGACGTCACTAGAACCACTCTCTAGCACTTGACTTACCTGACTTCAGCATCCCTTTTGGTTATGCGTCCGCCGCCTTTTGATACCTTGTTCCTCTGGACCCTTTGTTGCTGTTTGTCGTTTTTTGCAAGAGCTTTCTGAACTCCAGGTAATGAATCATCCAGGGGAGTCTTGCTAAGCAAAATATGCATCACAGGAATTTCTCGAGTCACCTGCAAACGCGACATCCCTTCTTCCTGAGGATCCCAGTACTCCAACACCCTAACAAAAAACACACAACCCGTGATGCAATTAAACATAATGGCATCAGAGACCGGACTACCGGACATTGGACACACGCTGCGGCGAACATTGGTATTGCACTCTGAGGAAAATACGGACAGACCGTATTCAATAGAAATAATAATTTTCTATTGAATACGGTCTGTATAAATCGTGCGTTGGAGCTAATACGCATAAACGAAACCATGGGCACAATACGCCATAGTTTATGCATACATATTTCATTAAATGTATTTAAAAAACGTATACTTATATATATATATATATATATATATATATATATATATATATATATATATATGTCTTAAATTCAGACGGTATGTGCGCTGTCATAGACATGTTGATACAAACTTTTTATAGCCAATTTTGTTCCACTGATCAAGCCCGCGTAGTTTCCGTTTGATGAGCTCGGCTACGGTGATCACTTTCGTAATAGCTGGCCCGCTTCCGCTCACCATCAACTGTGTCTTCTCCTTTACATGCATTTAGAGCAAAAACAAATGTACATTCACCAATAAAATATCAGTTGTACAACTCATACGACATTCACGTATTCATTTTTCATTTTCTTCCAAAGCCCTCATTCACGGGTACACACAGCCACACAAATCACCTATTAAGATATCGACGTCATGAGCCTAAAAGTAGATGCTACTAGCATTAGCATGAATACTTGCCCCCTTGTAAAGATAGACATCGATATGGATTGTTGTTACCTCGTTTAGACGTTACTCATCGGTTCGTTTATTAAACTACGTCACAATTAGACCAGACATTTCCAGACATAATATAGTGCTGGATGGTATATCAGCGTTGTCATTCAAATGTACCTATCTATGCAGTGCAAATAGCACTAAATACTACTCCTATTTGTCCACTACGTCCTCTCTTGATGATGGTACGGTGCGTTGTCCTAATCCTCTTACCAAGCCAACAACAAGAATGCCAATACAGTCAATGCTTCTACGTTACCTCAATAGCAGGAAGGGCGAAATTCAGCAGATTTCTTATCTTCGACCCCGTCTGAACCTGTCAACACCATACACACATTAGCCATCAACCCTCGAGTAATATATATAAACGTTTTTTGTTTGCATATACATGCATGACGATTATAATTATAGAACAATAATAAACATAAATATATATATATATATATATCATCTACATACCTTTACATGTGGAACGTCTTCATCGACGACGCCCGGGGCGTACGGCAGTGCCGCATCTTTATCGACGATCTCACCTCGGTTATATTTCTCCATGCCTTGTTCAGGACTTCAATCCGACCGGGACACGTGCGATTTTTCTTGCCAGGGCGGGTTGACCTCGGGTGAGGGAGGGTCTTAACTCCTGAATATATATATATATATATATATATATTAGAAAAAAAATTATATATAAGGTGATACTAGATATAAGTTAAACTTAAAATTGCTCGTTTCTAAAGATTCGTATTATCATAACTACCAGTTTTTTTAAAATAATTTTACTACAAAATGCAAATACACAGTAACATGACTCTGTATACGTATATACGCAACTTCAATCCAACAAGCAAAGACGCGCGTTGGCAAAGTCAAGTAGTGCATAAACTAGCATACGCAACTGCTAGCCGCAATTGTTTATATATATATATATATATATATATATATATATATATATATATATATATATATATATCCATATATATATATATATATATATATATATATATATATATCCATATATATCCATATATATATATATATATATATATATATATCCAACAGGCATTGCCTAAGCGAGACTTCGTGTGCTCGCGAGGCTGCAAGCAAGGTTGCACGTGAACCGGTACTTCTGCCAAAGGCTCAGCACAGAAAGCCACACTTAAACACCATTGCCTATTAGATATGTAAAGCATCTCATATTGCTTGATGAGCGTTTATATAAAGCAATATGCATCCATCTATATACGCATGGTGAGCTCTGGCCGATGCTTCTGCCCGCGGGATCATTTACTCACCTGGCGAGTCCGTGGCGATTCAGGGGGTTGGTCCACACTAAATGCCTACATTGCGCATCTAGATAGACATTATCCATGAATCGTACATGTTGATGAACACCACAAAACTAGCACAATCGTGAAAGATCAGAAAGGATGATGAGCCGCCTGCACCAAGAACATCAGAGACGCAAAAGCTATCTTCTCAACGAGCGAATGTCAACTCAGGACGGCGTGAAATCCGGCCAAAAGTGTGTTCGAGAACGCAAAGGGCGCCGCCATGTTGGAGAAACGAACCCGCCAAATCCGGATTCAAATAAGCCCGCACAGTTGTTACAAGTAAGCGACTGCTAGTTAAACATTCTAAATACTAGTCTTACCATTAACAAATATATATATATATATATATATATATATATATATATATATATATATATGTAAATATATATATATAGGAAATGTGCGTTCAGATTTTAAATACTATTAGTCAGACTGATATTTTCAATAGCAATTTTCGCGTGATTTTTGCGCTCTACGAGGAAGCCGAAAAACGATCGGACAACAATGATAATCTACGAAGTGGCCAACAACAGTCAATGCGGACAACAATTATAAATCCGTCTCGTTTGTTTAAGGCCGTCCAATTCGCGTATGCAGGTATCACTTAATGTTTCTGACGGAAGCGTGCTTAAGATCTAGCATTGATATTCTTACTTATCGTTATCTATATGAACTATACGAGATCGTCTGATTGCATGATCTTGTGAGATACGGAATGCTAATAATGCAGACTTGACGAAAGAGAGTAAATTATGCTTGAAATTGCCCACTTAAATCGACTTGTGATCGAGGGCACTGGTGGTGCTAAAACTCGCACAGATAAATACCGTACTACGAGAGCGGGACCTCATCAAAGATCCAATGCAATCAAAGTCGATTGTCATGGAAGATAACTTGCGGAGTATCAGGACCAACATCCACAGCATGGCAGTCAACGTCATCATGTACACAAAGAATATTGCTGTCTACCAGGTCAGGGTCAAGGGCAAAACTATGTTAGCACATTTGGAATACGGATGCCGTGTGCAAAGAATGTTGATATTCATGTTGAGGGCAGGGCTCGAAAACGTTTGTGTCAACCCGGCCTATAGAAGGCCCCCAGAAGTTTTTTTTTCTGGATACAGAATTGATTGTACTGAATATAGACATTGCACCATCTTGTGTACGCCTCTCAGTTTTGTTTTACTGGAGCAGGAGTAAACCCCACTGCGGTAACATCCACTACCCGCATTCCCCCCCCCTCAAGCTTCACAGTGCCTGCCCGGTACCGTCACATACATATATCTAACTCATGGCACTCGAAGAACAGAGTATGGACTGATTGTTCTGTACCCGCATTACTCCGAGGGCTGACACCCTCATCATTTGGACCATTTTCATTAGTGCTCTCAAAAGAGAGCTCGTGCCCTCTCTCTTTCCCTTTGTGTTTATATTTGCTTTTGGCGCGGACGCCAGACCTCTTACCTTTTCGGAATCCATGTCGCACGCAGTAAGTAAGATAAGTATCTGGCCCCTCTTACTATTTGTCTTAACTGACATCTCTTATATATCGCGTCGTCTAGCGTCAGCGTTACCGATGTGAAGCGGCAAGGTCCTGCAAGCACAATTGCCTCGCCTTTTTGGCGGGACCCAGTGCAAAATAGCAGAAACCCCAGTATGCATCCCTGGGGCACACTTGCCGGACATTATAAACCATAATAAAGCACCCCATCTTAGTCAAGCAATATTGAACATAATTCATTTAGATTAGCAGATACACACACACCCACAGAGACATAGGTTAATAAAGGGATACAAGGATCAAATGGCTAAAAAATATTCCGACTTTGATATGATAAAACCAATAATCAGTCACCTTGAAGTGCAGACTCATTGGCAATTAAACAATATAAAGACTATTGATATACAATTACTGTTTTAAATAATAATTCATGTTGGCAATTGGATATCTGACCAATGTGTGACGACTGAGGTGACATATACATTCCCATTCGGACGTTCTTATTGATAATAATAATACGAATAGTTAGTTTTCAATTGCATGATAGTTATCTATTCTGTAATCAAAGCCAGCCGGTAAATGTACAGATTAAACTCCCCGTATATACATCTGGTCCTTCAGGCCTCTTCCCTTCGGCAGCGTGTCAAGGATAATTCTCGCGTGGTCGCGCTTCTGAACTCCTAAGGCAATGAATGCGCCACCTACTAAGAATGACATGTTATTTTAATAGCGGACCGTTTGTCCGACCCATCTCTTTTTTTTTTTTTCTTAATGGGGGGTTGGATGGTAATGCACCACCTCTTTTTATAGAAACATCTGTGCTTCCCTTTTTTTTTTGTTGATCGTGATCGATTTTTAATTGTCCACTCCGGCATTCACCTTATTTTAAATTGGGAACCATGAAAACCAATTTAGGAGTGGCCGGTCTGGGTCTCGAACCCAGACCGGCCTCCCGAATGCAAGGCAAAGGCTTTTGCCACTAACTCATCTTGCTCGGCTTTTGAATCAAGTTATTGCGAGAATAAACTTTCGAGATGATGAATCGTCGTTAACAACGCTGCCCGCGAAGCTAATTGCTTCTTGAGACATAAGAACAATGAGTGAGTGAAGGCGCCACTCTAGTTGTTTAAACGACGGGCACATATCACACGAAATCCGAGAATTTGGATTGTATTCCGGAGTATTATGCGTTCTTATCATCCTGACCTCCTAATACAACCCACCCACGACGAAACCCCTCACACTGCGATCAGACGATACCTAGACTCCCCTCTTATACTGATCGTCTCAGCCTATCATGGAGGTACAACTGACGACACAAGCATACTCCCGATTAAAAGTGTTTATTAGAAGAAACACGGCACCCCGTGTTGACGCAACACCACCACCACCACCACCATCACATTTCTTCTTTTGTCTGAACTCGACATACGGGCAGGTTAGATAGTAGATTAGAGAAAAACTGTCGGGGTTCTTTGGCGTCGTAGCTAGCGCGAGTAGCTAGCGCGTAACAAATCATGACTAGACTCTAGTTTTTAAAAGACGAATGCATGAAAAAACGTTCCTACTACTACTACTACTACTACTGAAACTATCGAGTGTGACCGAAAGTTGACCAATTCAATCTGAAACCACAAAATACACGACAATAACTGCAATCATATAATAATAATAATAATATAACAATAAGTATTATAATATGCAATACATTTGCATACAACTGCCATCAAACACAGCCGCTTCTCGGTACGTGAAATTTGTACGGACACAACTCGGACATTGCAGAGCGTGACTTTACGTGACGTTACACGGTACATCATTGAGGTCTGTCATCCCGTTATGCATTCACACTATTCGCTCGTCGTCTTTCCAATCCAATCCACTCCACCCAACCTAACCGCATTTGATAGAAAGCATCTCGCAAGCATGTTTCTCGTAAGCGCTTTCTATGGCTAGGGACGACAGGCAATCCATTTCCGAATCGAAATTGGCGCATGTCTTCTATCTAGCCTTCGTTGTTCGTTCGAATAAGATGCGTCTGCAGAGTATGCGTTCATCTGGCGACAAATTCTGAGAGAGCGGTCATTTCCCGCGCTCTCTCACCAACCCACCACTCGCCCGGCACAGAGAAGGAACAACGCCAAAGGTGTCCCCCCGTTGTGAGTCGGGTAAATAAATCGAGTTAGTTTGTCTAGCATAGCCAAACTACGGGGCTATTAAACTAGCAAAAGAAGCTAGCAAATTCCGCTGCTCGAGTATTCTTCAACACCACCACCACCACCAACAACAACAACAATAACACTGTTGCCATCAATAACAATTTAGCAGTAGTTGTTGTTGTTATTAAATGAGAGAGCTGTTGTTGTTATTAAATGGGAGAGCTGTTGTTGTTGTTGTTGTTGTTGTCGTTCTTAAACAGAGCTGAACTTGCTATTTAAAGAGCGTAAACATCACTTGAACCAGTAGTGTCCGCCTGGTGTTGTCAGGTGCGGAACTGCTCGTTACGAGGCGAACAGTAAAGTGATGGCCCCATAATAAGATATGCAGCATTTGTACCGCCACCAGCTGCTGAAAGTAAATTCAAAACGTGCCGAATGAGCGGGAAAGATAGAGAGCCTTTCTAGCCCTTAGCAGCGAGCGAAGTGAGTTTGAACTGGTGGCGAAAGAAACCGCGATTGTTATTGGGTGTTGTTGCTAGAAGCGTTGCGAAGTGTTCAACAATTTCTGATGTTTCGTTAGAGTTGCTAGAATTGGATGCACTTCTACCACAACGTCTTATCATTATGCGTACCTAACCATAACATTTTGTCTATGCAATATTTTTGCATTCAGTATTATTTTTATTATTATTAGCGTAATAATATTTGCGTAACGTCGCCCGGGAAGTCACTTCACTTCTGCTACATATATGCAGAGACATCAGTTCAGTTCAATGGTGGTACGGAAGACCTCAACAACGCCTGTCGACGCCGATCGAATAGTGGCTTAGTGTAATGGTTGTCGTATGTCTCTACCAAGGAAAACATTGATTTCGGTTTGAACTAGACGTTTTAAGTAAATTGACGGTATACGTGGAATCGGTTGTCATAAGGTAATAATACATGCATGTTTGATTAGAATGCCCGTAGAACAGGTGGTACGCCGACTAAATGCCGGCCAGGTGGGCAACTTTCATGTGTGTAGATATTTATATATATATATATATATATATTTAAGGCGAGCACTGCCGAGTGTGCAAACGTTTTGTAAATGATTAATAAATCATCACAATATTTTCCTATAACGCTTTGTCACCTGTTTGCCGTTTTATCGTTTGCTAGTCTTGAGAGTTCCGTGTAGGTTGGCTGTGGTCTCAAACGGTTCTGCCTCCGCCAAGATTATCTGGAGGCGCGGATCACCGGCGTTCGAAGATATGAGATGTCGTCCGACGGAGACAAAGAGGTTGACTGCTCGAACGCTGGTCGCGGAGTGTGGTTGGTCAAGGTTCGAAACGCCCAAAGTTCTATAATGAATGTCTTCTTTTACGCTAGGTAGACTTCTGTTCGTATTTTCTTATGTGTATATATTCATGGCACGTGCGAAGGCGAGCACTGCCGAGTGTGCAAACG
This sequence comes from Dermanyssus gallinae, assembly GCA_003439945.1. Lineage (NCBI taxonomy): Eukaryota > Metazoa > Arthropoda > Arachnida > Mesostigmata > Dermanyssidae > Dermanyssus > Dermanyssus gallinae. The sequence continues at coordinate 187,163 of QVRM01002755.1, forward strand.
TATATATATATATATATATAGCTTCTTTTGCTAGTTTAATAGCCCCGTAGTTTGGCTATTTATATATAGGCTGTCAGGAAAATATCTGAAAATCGCTAATAAGAATTGTAGAGCTCGTTAAAGCAAATGTTTTTCCAATGGAACATGGTCTCTAAGAAATCTTGTTTCGGAGTGAGAGTTAAATTAGTACAATTTGTGACACTGGTGTTTTCCCCGACATAGGAGCATAACATGTACTGTGGCGAAACAACCAGTTATCCTATTAACAAAAAATTAAGCGCATCGACGTGTTCGTGAGAAAACTAGAATGTTTTCTCCGAAGAGCAGATAACGCTGAGCAGAAGATGCGACATAGTCGTCTAGAAGAGAATTTGCAAAACGAAAGTTCTTTTATTAGCCTTCACGTCCAATACCTCAAAATCATAACCGACCGTTCACGGCGCTTAAAACATAGAATATTTAGACGAATACGCATTTCATGACGATTATTTTGGTACCAACTTTAAGACAATGCGAGGTGTGGTGTTGCGGAGTAGTTCAGATTTTTCGGAGGGCATGTCAATTTTGAGTGCATGCATAAATGACTGTGTGGGGACGTTGCGACTGTCGCGCGACACGTCGGCGGCACATTTTATGCTTCTATGTCGGGCAAAAACACCAGCGTCACAAATGGTAGTAATTTAACTCTCACTCCGAAATACGACTTCTTAGAGACCATGTTCCGTTGGGAAAAAATATTTGCTTTAACGAGCTCTACAATTCTTATTATCGATTTTCAGATATTTTCCTGACACCCTGTCTATATATATATATATATATATATATATATATATAGGAAGTTGACGGCAAGACCATCGAATTTTATTCTACGTACGACTAGTCTTGTCTTAAGCATCCGACTAACTTGGGAGTAACCATACTACTACTAGTATATATGCGCATTTAAATTTCAATGGCAAATGTTTCACTGAGTTGTTGAGTATTATTTTATATAAATATATTTACAACGAAATAGGCTGTGGCAGGTTAGGTATGTGCGCCTTAATTGGCAATCCGCCATGCCAAAAAATATTTTGTTGGGGAAAAAGACGTTGCAAAAACGTGATGCAAAAAATGATTTTGTTAAAAAAAACGCTGATAACTCCAAAAGTTTAAGTGATGGAATGTTAAGGTTTCAGAAACTTTGCTTTGATATCAAGGAACTGTTTTAGCAAGTCCACTTTTCTGTTTGTATGAAACAGTGAAGTTACATTTTAAAACATGGAATTTACCAGAGGATCTAATATGTGCCATTGAGTCGAGAGAACATCTCTAGCGCAGCCGTTTGAAAAATTTGGTCTGTATTCGCTTGCTGGTGTTTTATAGTTCTTCAGCCGAGGCTCCCAGGCAGGTGATACAACAATACACGAGTTTGGGGAGTACAAGGGACATAGAGAACCGTATGCAGACCTCAGGATCATTATTGATAGAAACAACACAAAAAATTGTCTTTTTCAAGTACACATGAAGTCGTGATTGGCTGGGTGACGTGGTAACTATAATCTAGGCTCATGTGAACTCCCGTATCACGCGTTCACGTTGCTGTGGGCGAAATAATTCTGTCTATTGTGACCACGATTGAGCATGGCACACTTGGAAGCAGAGAACACCATACTGTTCGCTACACACCAGCAAGCAATTACACTTATGGTAGATTGGCAGCACGGCGTGAGAGGTTGAAAGTTGGAATAATAATAATAATAATAATACAACTTTATACTATAAACGTGTGCCGAATGTGGCATGTTTGTTTTTATTGCCCGCAACTGAGTGAGTTCAGCATGCTTAATGCATTCGCATCACTCGAATACCTTTTCGAGGAGAGGAACATCGAATGCCATCGGTATCGAAACTACAGCTTGGCTAACAGAGTACTCTTCAATCAGAGACTGTCTATCGTAACGTGCATTGCGAGATATGTCTCACGTACACCTTATGGCATAGGGAGCGGCATTTATTTCGAGTATGAGTATGAGTAACGCAACTCAGTCGACTGCTGCCCACATATAAATCCGTCTTATTATTTAGGTGCCAAAGTACATCGCGGAAAAATGGGAGAAAGCCGCGCCGATGTCTGAAGCTGGACGAATCTCGATCGCCAAGTTAGCGTCGGGCAAGACCGACATCTCATTTCGCCTCTCAAATGTCGCTCCTGAGGAGAAGATTCCCAGCGACCACAAGTTTGTAATTTCAAACATCCAGTCACAAACGCTGGCGGTGTATTCGCAGCCGAAAGCCGTCAACGAGGATGGCGTCGAGTGTGGCACCGGCAAGATCTGTCTTGAGGGGTCCGTTGTACAAAAAGGTAACGGTGCATTACTTCATTACTTCATGCACACGCCGCACACATAATTATGCACTATTTAATGAACCTGGCAAGCTTGTGATGGTCTTGAGCATATGTCACATTAGCATCGGTTTGCGCTGATATTAAAGGTGAATGTCGGCCGATTGGTAACGATGTCAACTACATGAACTTAAGCGACAGAAAATTCTTGATGCTGCTCAACCCAAGAGAACAGTCATTGGACTCGACCGGGCCGTAACCAGCTTCAAGCCCGTGGCGCGCCACAACTATCAGGTAAGCAATTTTTGTTTTTTTGTTCTGCCAGTTTGAAAGAAATACTAAGTACACCACCTTAGCTTGACCGTGTACGACTAAGACAACAATTAAAGACGTATTGGTGCAGTAGCATAATTTGTTTGTAATAGCCCAATCTTATATTACTCAGTATTGATTTTTTTTTAATCTTAACCTCTTGGTGTGAACACGATCACGGCCGCTTACGTCATCATTTCACTGACTGCCTTGTGGCACTGGTGCGGGTTTCATCTTCATAAATGTGTTTTAAATGCCAATGGGTTTGAAAAAGGTTGCATTATATTTTGTTATAGGTGGAATATGAAGCGCGTAAGAAGAACGAGGGTAAGAAAGCCCGCGGAGATCGGGACCAGGTCCTTGAAATGATCTTCTCAGCTTTTGAGAAACATCAGTATTACAATATCAAGGTAAGTTGACGTACCACTTAATTTAGGGTAATCATCTATGAACTGTATGTAGACATTTAAAAAATGTGACATGAATCAATACATTTCAGCGAGCTGAAAGGTTTTCAGTTTGATCACGTTAGCGAACTGAAAGATTTTCAGTTTATAATCTGTTTTTGTAAGTCAAGTTGTCAGTGCTTCCTATGATTAACTGGGTCCCCTTGTGATCGTTACAAAATATTGAGCTTACTCAAATTGCATATCGTTGTACAACTTATTTTTCAAAAGGTTATGACTGATTTCGGGAACATCGTTTCTTGATATTTAGTGATTTGGCATTGATTACTTGAATTTGCATGCGCCGTTACATGGACCTTTAGGACTACTATCTATTTGATTTTGTTTCAACGTATATTGACAGCCATTTAATTGCATGTTCTTCTTCGACAGGACCTTGAGCGTATCACAAAACAACCTGCGCCCTTCCTGAAGGAGTTACTAAAGGAGGTGTGCAACTACAACGCCAAGAACCCACATCGTAACTTATGGGAACTCAAGCCCGAATATCGCCACTATAAGGTAGGAGACAACTCCCTTGTTGTGTTTTTTTGGCGGCTTTCAAGTGAATAGTTTAATATTTTAGAACTAGGCTTTCTCTCAATTGAGGTTTGCTCTACGTACTGATATAGTGCACATCTGCTTGATTTTTCTATACTTTTAAAGTCACTTTTTGGATCACATTGAACTCGAAAAAAAATCGAAAACTAGAAATGGTCTGTGACTTTGTGCATCTTGGGCTTGCTCTTGACAAGACAGATAATAGGTAGATACCGTGGCCTTGCTGCTTGGGTAAGTTGATAATTCCTAATAAAGGTGTGTTTCTAAAAAAAGCTTATGTTGTAAGGGTATGTTAAAAAGGTCCTTATATTACTAACTTGGAATATAACGAGCTTTACAACACATATATATATATATATATATATATATATATATATATATATATATATATATATATATATATATATATATATATATTAAGTGACATTGAATGAAGGGAACTAAGCTAATATTTGTTTGATTATTCGTGCTTTATTTGGTCATCAGGAGGATGAAATTAAGAAGAAAGAGGAAGCTGCAAAGGAGAAGGACTCTAAGGAAACTGTGTCGGGAAGCTAGGCTAGATGAAACGAGCGTTTAAGTCTTTTCTAAGTGTCTCGTTGTCGGGTAACATCGCGGCGAATATCCGCCCGAAAAATACTAACCAGTTCATCAGAGATACAGCAAGATCAAGTAGCGCCGAGCACGTTCAAAGTCGCCGAACATGCTCGCTGTGCTGCAATTACGCCCATTCACAATTAATAATGTAGAGTCAAGCAGTTTGTTCGCTTAAACACGTGGGCGACGCATTGCTGTTGTTTATGAACATAGACCTAATACCAACAGCAGACTGCTACGTACGCAGATTATCATAGTCACCCTCAAAAAGTGCACGAAGCGCCTTCAACGTATTGACAGGTCTTCCACAGGTTTCGGACGATAAATAAAATGTGTAAAATGTGTTTGTTTTACATAATGTTTATTCGCGTACGGTAACCGCAAGGGCAACGTCTGTTCGTAGGTAGACGGTGGGAGCACTTCGAATTACGTTCTAGTTCGTGTCGTGACCCCGTTTGTATAATAACGATTTAGTTCAACTTTAAGAATCACATTTTATTATCTAATATTTATATAATGTGGTATATAACGTGATAGCAACAAGAACCCGTTCGGTTGTGTGTATGTGTGTGTGGCCACGCCCATTTCGAATAGGTAAAACAATATTTTGCCTTTTTTTGGAACCGATTTTGCAAAGGTTGGCCCCGAGGCCAGCTTTGATTAAGTACCAAGTTTGGCGCACTCATGAATTTCTTAGATCCTGTCGTCGTGGTAACAAACTGGGCGCACTTTTGTTTATCCTGTTTTCGTTTATGTTACTGTATATACATATATGCGAATTTAATTTTAAATTTAAATGGTTTAGGGTTTACCCATTTTATGAAATAATCTGGTTATGTGTGTGCTATGTACAATGTATGATTTTTTGGTCAAAATAAAATTATTGTGTAGTGAAGTTGAAGCAGCTGTGCCGTGACATAATTGATGTGCTGAACTTTCCGTCTGCGAATCAAAGTATGTAATATACATTCGGCGTTTGTCTCGAATCCATATCCTACCATAATTCACGAACTGGTGTTACCCTGTCGCATTTAGAAGAACATACTGTTGAGGTACTTGTCTTCAATGTTATTTTAGGTAGCTCTGCGAAACGAATGAATTTTCCTATAGACGGCAAAAAAGTGGGGGTTTCTCCTCGCTGGCTGCTGTAAAATGTATTAAAAAAAAAAAATATATATATATATATATATATATATATATATTCGAATTTAGATTCCCCTACAAGAAAAATAATTGCAAATCTACGCCGTGGGTTAGCTGAAAGCTCCTACCGGAGCGCTTCTGCGTGGGATGGCAGCATTAGAGTCGGCACCTACATGACGCCCGGCTGCGATAAGACAAGAGTTAATCGTGTAGTAAAAGGGAAACCTCATGGCCAGTTTGTTCTGAACCACACGCTTTCCGTCTTACGGATGCTTAATCTTGTTCACGATACACTTACTGATTACTGGGAGTACTTTGCACCCCGTTTCTCTTATTATGCTTCAATTCAAAGGAAATTGAACTTGAGCTATGTGTAATAGGTTCAAAAGTCACCAACAGCTTAGCCAAGGCAAGTAATTTTACGATGTTGATCAGATTTGATCGTTGTAGAATTCCTTCAAACCGTTTTGCCTATAGCCATTAGCAGTCAGTTGTATTTAAAGTAAGCTCATGCTGCCTTAATTGTAGTGCTTTATGAGAAGAAAACTAGAGCAGTTGAATATCAAATGTTAAGGATTGATATGCGTTCCGTACGCTTACTCGTTCTATTCTAAGTATTTACTACTACCTGATGCTGTTCAGATAGGCAACATCACCATAGTAAAGTCTATATGGTAAATCATGTTGTAACGGATCGCACGGTTATACGATCCGCTACATGTCTTAGCATCTCTCAAATGAAAAGCTTGCTTGAAATAGCAGTCGTCGTAGGTCCTGTGCCAGCACAGAAATGCCACAAGCAAATGCGGCCGATGGGCTGTCTGAGTCACAGCCACGTCGTACACCCGCGATTTAGCTACAGCTAAATCAATGGCGTCACACCCATTAGTCATCAACAGAGTCTAATCTGCTTACAAACAGCTGTTCATGAGGGTTCCCCAAACAGCTTTTGCTGTTTGCGTAAAAGTACGTAATTCGAAAGGACATACTACAACAGGTCTAGGAGTTTGAGTGGCTGTAGAGGAAGCCCTGAAAACACCGGCAATGCAGGTTGAACATCAGCATTCTATAAGCTCTATAACGTCTATCTCAAAAGTACTGAACTACATATGGTTAGTATTCTTTATTCTGTGATTTTCGAACTCTTCTATATATATATATATATATATATATATATATATATATATGTGTGTGTGTGTGCACGTCCAAGATAACTTTCATAAATATATTTAGTACAAAATTAGTAGTCATTACATATTTATTAAATTTCGTGAATATTTATTGCTCAGTAAAGATATGCAAATTATTCACAATCGTTTACAACTCGATATGTCCCAAATAGTATTATTTTTTTACGAAGAACTAAAGCCAAAAAACTGCAAAATGCCGTTGTGTAGTTGTTGGAATGATGTTTGTTTTTTATATGTGTATATTGTGTCGAACAATATATACGTAATATTTTTTGTAGCTACTCTAGAAGAAGTGTGTTTTGAATTACGTCATTACCTGAAATACTTACTGTGCCTCATGTGAGACATGCCCATGATCTGTTGACGGGCCGCACGGGCAGCTATAGGTCTTGTACATACGAACAATCTGAAAAACTTTTAAAAAGCATTTTTTATTTGTGCAACACGATGTACGTATGTTCCTATGCAAGCGTGCTCCTAATGACTACCAACAACTAAACTTTCGGCCGTTGCTTTGACATCAATCAACAGGATTGAAGGCTTTCTGAAGAGTTGAATACATAATTCCGAATTAGCTGCTACCAATCATTTTGTTCTGTCGTCCATGTTTTTATTCCGTTAGTTTTTTTTATTTTCTGGACGCTTTACCTGAGAGATAACGTGGGGATCACACACACAGAGAGAGAGAGAGAGCGCGCGAAAGAGAGACTTACAATTTTACCGTCGCGTGTGTGTGTGTGTGTGGGCGTGGTAGCCCCACAGACGCCGTTTTGACACTTAAGACAGCCAAGGAAACGGCCAGGCGGGAGAGGTTTGAGCGGGTCTCTCAGGAGAGTGGTCGAGACGAGAAGCCGAGGGAGGGGGGAGGGGTTGGGGAGCAGACAGGCCCTCATGGTCTCGACGCACTCTCACAGGACGGATTACAAAATGGCATTCCCCTATCCAACCGCATGTAGACATGCGGGATGATAGTCAGGGATAGAGCTGATTGAAGGAAAACGGCAGAGACGCCTCTCCCACGGCTTCGATGTAATGCCAAACTAATACCGAGCCTGGGGGGGTGGGGAGGAATCCGGGTTTAGTGGGTTTGCGAGTCTCACACTAGTCACGCAGGCTGCTAGTGGCGCATGTGCATCATGCATTCCCGAAACCTCCAAAAAAAAAAAAAAAGCCCCACCGATGGTGAGGGCCGCAAAGAAGCGCTGACTGAACGAGTGTTTTTGTCTCTCCCTTTGTTTGCTTTCATGGGGTCTCCATGTGGCCCGTCTTTTTTAATCTGTTTTCTACTCTGTTTGTATCTCTTCATCGTCTCTCTCTCTCTCTTCCCCCCACCCTTTCTGATCTGTTTTCTTTACTCTCATGTTGTGTGTGGTCCGTTCTAATTGTTTGCGGCGAATGCGGACAAATAGACATGAAGAGCAGTAGCCAGCCGCAACAAGATGGCTTTAACCAAGCAAGATGGCTTAGTGGCACAGCATTTGCCTTTTATTCGGGAGGACTGGGTTCGAGACCCAGGCCGGCCACTCTTAAATTGGTTTGCATGGTTTCCAATTTAGACAAGGTAAATGCCGGAGTGGATTAAAATTAGCCATGACATGAGAAACCGTATTAGTAAAGAGCAATTGCCTTACATAAGATCTTTAAAAAAAACAAGTCTTTCTTTGACCAAAAAGCGCCCGAATAGCAGCAAAAAACACACCGACAATAACAATAACAACAACAAGAACGACGCGTGCAATAAAATCAACAATAACAACAACAACAACAACAACAACAACACTACAAAGCAACTGAAGACGAACAAGAATTACTGCTGCGAGTTGTCGTTTATCTCCAGCAGCGGCAGCAGCAATGAGCCCGCGCATGATCTCAGTATCGTACACGCCAGCAGTCTCATAAGGCCCTTCATTCTTATAAACAGCATGACGAATAATGAGGTCAGTGGTGTTTTAGCTTGGCTCGTCGTAGTTCATAGTCTGTCAGTTATACGTTCATAATGTGTGACTGACTACCTAAACAGCAGGCTCTCACCGGTCCTAACAACAACAGTGGCGATCGCGGCAGCACCAACAAAAACACCAGTCATTTTAACTAAAGATCAGCTCACGGGCCAGAGTTCGAGCTTTGACCAGCCGGCTGGATGTCCTTGTCCTTGCCTTCGTGTATCTCACACATCTTAATAATACGAATAACATACACACACATGTAAGCATAATGGCATTATTTAATATATATATTTAAACGGTTTCTCGGACGACCACATGGCCAAGGTTGTCGCATGGCCGCAATGGTTGCAACCCAGCGCAACAGGCACTGACTGTCAGGTCGCTACGCTGGATGGTTGGACGCCCCATGCTCCCCAGCCCGGTGGCGTGGTGGGTGGCATGCGTCTGCGCCTCGCGACCGGAGGAGACACTAGATAGGTGCACGGGTTCGAGCCCCACCGTTGCGCCACATTTGTATTTATGGGGGTCCGTCTATGAAGCAATGCGAAAAGCAGTCCCATGGCCACGTTAAATCTTGGCTGAGCGTCAGCCCCGAAAGGACGCCCCATGCTCCCCGTGACGGTGCACGCGTTTGCAGCGAGCCAAATGTTATATGGCCAATGTCAGATAACCCGGCCCGAGCCCGAACCGGCGCCGGAACCCTCTTTTCGGTCAGCGGACAACAACGACGACGATTATTTAATCCAATAGTGGCGGAGGGAGGATGAAGTAGAAGTCGTAATTATTATTATTGTTGTTTTTGTTGTTGTTGTTGTTATTATCGTCGCCCTCGTCAAAGAGTTCGTTGAAGCAGCAATAGCATCATAGTTCGTCCCTATCGAGAACATTATCGTCAAAAGAAAAAGCATCGTAGGGAAAGCTTCGTAACAGCAGAAATAGCACAGCAACGACAGGATGGCTGACGCCTATGCCCAACGATGCCTGTGTGGACCTTTTCGAATGGCGCTAGCTGGCCGCAACGGCAACCCGCCCATTCGCCCGCGTTCGTCAGTCAGTTCGTTGAAATCGAAAGAGATCTAGATGAGATGAGATGAGATGAGATGGAGATGAGGATAGCGCGAACGATAAGCGAAAGATAGATATAGATCGGACAAATATCTACATAGATAGAGCGAAATCAAGCTAGACAAATAGATGATGGATAGATAGAACTCAATCTAGTTAGATAACTCGGTATATATACCTAGTTAGAGTGAAATGGCTGTTTGGCTGGCCGAGTGGCTGACTGGCTGGATAGATAGCAAACGAGACATAGAGAAATAGCAAAAGAGAAAACACTAGTTAGATGGATGGAGAGGTATCTGCTGGTTGCCGGAGGGAAGAGAGGAGGCGGCCGAGAGGTGGACGCGCAGAATACAACAATAACAAACACAGCAGATCGGCCAAATCGGGTCCTTTCCCAACCAGCGGTCGCCCACCCGATCCTTCGCCCGCCCGGCAGCTAGTCAGCGAGCCTCGTTAGATAGAACAACCAGTTCGAGTAGTTGTTGTTGTTGTGTTTAGTTGGAAAAACAACAACAGCAACAACAACAACAACAGCAACAGCAACAACAAACAACAACAACAACGGTAACAATATCAGTATCCGTAGCAGCATCAGCAGGAGCAGTTCTGGAAAAGGAGGAGCGGGACAGGCTTGCACGTTGTTGCTGTGTGGCTGTTGATGGTGAGGTTGTTCTGCTTGCGGTGGGTATTGTTGTTGTTGTTGTTGTTGTTGTTGTTGGTGTTGCTGCTGCTATTGTTGTTGTTGTTGTTGTTGTTGTTGTTGCTGCTATTGTTGTTGTTGCTGTTGTTGTGGTGGTGGTGGTGGTGGTGGTGGTTATTGTATTAGCTGTTTCAAGCGGCAGGCGAACCAGCAAAAAAAAAGGGAAAGAGGAATAGACCACGCTCGATTGCTGGCGGCTGACTAACTCGCTCGCTGGCTGGTTGGTTCATTCGCCGACTCCCAGTGAGACAGACCACTCACTACCTAGACCGGCTGTTGTTTGTTGGTGGTCGGTCGTCATTGTTTTCTACTCTTGGTGTGTTGATGGTATAGCTGTCTTTGTTGTTGTTGCTGTTGATGCTATAGCTGCCTTTGTTGTTGTTGTTGTTGTTGTTGATGGTATAGCTGTCGCTGTTGTTATTGTTGTTGTCGCTGTTGCTGTTGTCGGTCGTGGGCGGTTACTTCCGCTGCCGCCACCAGTTCGGCGGGAGTTCAGCAATTGTTTGTGCGGCGAAATTACCAAGTACGACAAGCAAGCTAAATATTGTGAGTTGATGTTGTTGTTGTTGTCAGCGGGAATTGTGTAGTTTGTTGCTGCTGTTGTTAGTGGAAATTGTGCTCATTGTTGTTGTTGTTGTTGTTGTGGTCAGCGGGAGTTGTGCAGTTTTTGCAATTGTTGTTGGAGCTTGTTACTCCTGTTGTTCTCAGCGGAAATTGTGGTTGTTATTCTTGTTGTCAGTGAGTAGTGTGCTTGTTGCTGCTGCTGTTGTTGTCAGTGAATATTGTGCTTATTGTTGTTATTGTTGTTGTTGTTGCTGTTATTAGCGTTGTCGTCAGTGGGAGTTGTTGTTTCTGTGGAAGCGTTAAAAGCGCCCCCGTAGTAGTTGTTCGTATGCTTGTATGTCTCTTTCTCTCTCAGTCCGCTGGACTCATTGGCGGCCTCCGCCTCTATTCTGTGTGATGATGGCAGTGTTGTGTTCGATTGTGGCGTTTTGAGGAGCGCTGCCACAATTGTGTTGTGCCGTGTTGTTGTTGTTGTTGTTGCTGTTATTGTTCCAGATACAGCAATCGAAGTCTTGCATTGATGGTGCATTGATGATCATGCATCTGGGCGTTAGCTGTTGTAAATATGCTGATGGTGACTGTAAGTATGGTCACGTTCACTTGCCTGGTCTGCCTACTCGCCATGCTTTCTTTGCCGTAACTTATCGCCGCGTAAATTGGCGTACCGTGAGTGCAAACTGGCGAATGTCACATGACAGTAGTGACAGATATATCACAATCACGTCGTTCTGATCGCTGATGTTGTTGCTGCTTTTGTTGCCGTTTTTGTTGCTTCTAATGCTGGCGGTGTTAATATTATTGCTGCTGCTGCTGTTGTCATAGTGGTTCATTGACATCATCGTCGTTGTACATACGTGTGCAAGAGCATTCGTCTACTCGCTTGGTGACGCTCCACTTTAACCTGTTTTTCGGCGTCTGCCGAATCGCCGTCGTATAGGGACGCCCGAGGAACATCTAGACAAACAGACAGGCAAACAGGCAGATAAATAGATGGTAGATTCATGATTCTTTTTTTTTGTTGTATGGGCGGTTTGGAAAATGCATAATGCACAGTAGGTTTTGGCAATTCGCCCACTAAAAAAACCCAGTCTTCCTCACCCCCCCCCCCCCAACCTAGGTTCGGAATTGTGTTGGACAATACTTCGAGATTCATGATTGTGGATGATTTGAACGTGCATCCGCTAATAATTATTTGTCTGATTGAAACCACCACCACCACTACAACGTCAACTGAACTTCTACCAAGAAGGTAGTAAGAAGAAGAATAAGAAAAGACGTTAAAGTGCTGAGATAACCAGCATTTGTTCTGTCCATAAATTCAACCCATCCTGAACTCTTCTTTCTTTCTCCTGTCTTCATTTCTGCAGCTGCTGCCGCTAATGTTGACCACAATCGACTACAGTGACAATAGTCAGCTGTAACTAAAAGCGGTATCACTAGCAAGTCTGGTTAGCAGTCGTGTATAGCAGCAGTATTTGTGTTACAAGTTAGTTCCTAGTTAAGTTAGTTATTCGTTCTAGTTCGTAGTAATGCAGCTAGTAGAGAGTGCCCGTTGTGAAATGAATATCCCTCCTTTTTTGCTATTCATCTGTGACTGGCGGTGATCGTCGACGGCGTTGTGATAAAGCCAATATCGTGTCGTCGTTCTGGTTGTTGTTGTTAGATTTGTTGTGGTTGTTGTGGTTCGATTTGTTGTGCGTGTTGCTAGATTTGTTGTGCGTGTTGTTAGATTCGCTGTGCTTGAATGCTGTTGTCGTTGGAGTTCGAGACTTCGGCTATAGCCATTGTTGTTATTGTTGTACTGTTGCGGTCATTCGAAAAGCGGGACCACCTTAATTTTTGTACATATCATATACGTACAAAACCTTTTGCTCTTCAGGGGTAGAGCAAAAGGCCGCCATACATGCAGACGTTACGTCATCGATATTAGTGGTGTTGTTGTTGTTTTTGTCGTCGTCATAGTCGTAGTCGTCGTTGCTCAATATGTTTTGTTTGTTACTGATGATTTCTTTCATTTGTGGATGATCCGTTGTTTTGATAGCCGCCATCAGCAGTGAGCAGCTGACTAAGAAGTCGAAGACGGTCGATACCCCACCCTTTCTCGGCTCGCGTACGGTCAACACCGTGAAGACGTGATCGTCGTATAGTTGAAATCGAATCAACGAAAGTAACGTGCCTGCTGCAAGAAAGAGCGGATCCTCAAACTGGGGTACAAACAGAGTAAGCTGGAGAAGCAGAGAAAGACGAAGGAGGAGAATAAGACGAAGAAAAAGAGAAAAACTCGAGAGACAACACATCGACCTCACTCATCGAACGACAAACGACTCCGAACAAAGAAGAGAATTCAAGACGGGAGAGAGGGCGAAATAAAACGCTTCTTCGAAAGTGTGATGAACAACAGTCAAACTTTTCGCTTGTCAAGTGTGTTCGACAACATAGAGTGAGTCCTGTCTTCGAACAGGACTCACTCTTTCTCTCTCTCTCTAACTCTCGCATCGAAGCATTTGCAGAGTGGTGTTTGTCGTAAGCGAGCTGCCTATAGAGCTCTGTGGTCGTCCTCTGAACTCTATTCGACACTGTCGTCTATCGTCAGCTACCGGCCGAGATTTGCTGCCGAATTTTAACCAACAGATAAAGTCTAGCAGGTGCGCGTGGCTGTATTAGGTGTGGGTGTGGTGTGTGTTTGTATGTTTTGATGTGTATGTATCGATCTGTTTATGCACCCACCTCTCTCTGTGTCTGTTTGTTAGCGTGTGAGAAGTGACAATTGGGACGCAATCTCGTCTGTGGTGAACGAGTGAGACGAACTTTCGGCAGAGTGAGTTCAGGGCCCCCCTACAGCCGAGCCGCCGGGTCACAACTACTAGCAGATACCAAGAATCAGCAGCAACACCGGCAACTAGATTGCTGGTGGCAATATTTGGCACCGTAACTACGTGCAGGGAATCCTTCCTGTCTCTGTGCTGTGATACCTGCTGGTGGCAGAAGGCATCATCACGAAATCACCAACTGAAGCCAAATAAGGATACGAGTGCGTCGATGACGGTGGCGACGACGACGAAACTCACAGCAAACTCGTAGAGCACACGAAGCATAGCAGCTGCTCGAACGTCGACTTGTGATAACAGTGTGTGCTTACGTTCACAGTGGTAAGTCGCCTCGATACGCTATGCACCTATCATATGTGTATGATTGTACATGATTATATATATATATATATAGTTCTTACATCACAATTGTATATTTTGCTACTTACATAAATGATGCTTATATATATATAAGGAGTCAATTGTTGCCTCTTGCATATAAGCAAATAAAGCTCTAACTATTTGATAAAAAATAAATATTTATATATATATATATATATATATAAAATTATACATAGCAACGAAATACTATCGCGGCACCAGCGACACCGGCAGGGGGGGGGGGGGGGGGTACACAGATTTACACCTTCTATTAGGTACTCTCAATCTATCTAACTTTCCATCTGGCCATTTTTGTTTCTGCACTTTATGAAGGAACAGGAGCAATACTAAATGAAGACTGGAGATTTGATGAGACAAGAGAGAGTATTTTTCTGGGGCATAAAGTTTGTTCGTTGTAGATACAGGTTATTGAGAGCTATCCTCAAAAAATATAGACCTAAGAAAAAGTGTTCAAGAAAATATGAAGTATTTCCTTATGGAAGGAGGTTTCGTGAAAAAATGTAAGTTTATCTGCAGATGGTGTGAGAGAAAACGGATTTATCTTTCCCTTGTAATAATAATAACAATAATAATAATAATAATAATAATAATTATTATTATTATTATTTACCCTAACCGTGAGGCGATTACGTCGCGGTAGGAGATGACGTCATGAAGGATGATGAGCAAATGAGCAGGTGGTAAAATCTACCGCGCAGAGGAACCGTTAATTAGGAAATATATTCGTCATGCTCAGTTAAATCATATTGTCACCTTTCCTAATTAGAGGCCAGCAAAACTATCCAAAATTAGAAACCAAAAATGCGACGTACTTGCGGACACGGAGACAGTAGTAGCAAGCAGGCCGCTAGAAAGAAACCACACTGTGAATAAGGATCCGAATAACTTAGAAGACGAACGCAAAGAAAAAAGTAATTATGGAATCCATACCATGAAAGAGATCACGCATCTACTGAAATAAGCGAAGTTCTTTGCGGATGATCCGATATTAATTTTGTTTCATACTATGCCATTGGTGATCAATAGGCTGATTATCAACTCTATCTAGCTCCACATTCGCCTACACAGACAGCGTTTAAACCATTTATGAGACGATTTTTTCAAATATTTATAGCTAAGGTAATTGAGTAGTCTATGGAGGGTGTCTGTCATCCTAGCGCTTGACGGTAGAGTGACACTTCCCTTTTCCCCACGATAGTGCAGCCCAATCAGTCATACTACTCGTCATCTATCTCTGTTCCTACCTACGGACCTGAAATTGCCGTGTGGTGGCCATATAGTGTGCCGAGGGCCGGACATGTTGATATATACATATAGGGTTTCTCCATGCAGTTCTTGTGGCAGCAGTAGGACCGCTGACTAACAGCAGTAGTATATCGTTTATCATCTTCTATTTTTAATAAGCGTTGCTCAAAGAAAATTCAATCAACTTTGGCATCGAACCACATTGCCCTAGCCCCCTCCTTCCCCCCGAGTACGCCACCCACCTAAATACTCTTACTACAAGAGGGGACCTGTTGTACATCGGAGATATCTATGTAGCGCAGCTCTTTCATCGTAATTATACTTTTTTAAATAGAAAAATGACATAAAAGACCGAAAACAAGATAATAGAGAGAGAGTAGAGAGTAAAGGGAGAGCATGTGTGTGAGTGTATATATATATATATTATATATTTATATATATATATAAGAGAGAGATGGGGGAATTGGGAATTATCAAGAGCGAGCCACCGATTTTAAAATATCTGTTATCACCTTTGAACAGGCGATTGAGACGCACAGCGGGTCAACACAACTGAAGACCAAGGTGAACAAGAGACACAGAGAGAGAGAGAGAGAAGGCTGCTGTTGCTATTGCTTCTTCTGTTTTGGCGGATCTTAATGCTGGAGACATCGCCACCGCTGCTGCTGCTGCAAACGAAATTGTCATCGTGATTTGTCGTCACTGTCACCTTTAGTAACGTTTTGTGTCACCACGGTCGCTGCTCTCCGTCACATCATCATCGACCATCGACCACCGACCATCGAGGACAGTCTACGCGCAGTCAGCGCCGCTCACCTCTGGATATTATACACACGTACACACATATATGGCTGGCGGATTACGGTGGCGCACTTTATCATCACCATCACCGCCATCATTACGACCACCATCATCGACCTCATCGGCCGAAGCCTCAGCGGTTACGCTCGTGTCGCCGACCGGCTCACGCGAAATGCCTGCTCACTACTGACGACTTCACTGCGAAGCTTTGCCGTCGTCGTCGCTGCTGCTGCTGCCGCCGCCCCCGCCCCGGTCCGAAACCACCAAGCGTCACCAGGCGGCCAAATGTCGCTACCGGAGTCGTCAGGCTACCTCACGTAAGTGTGCCATTATTGCTATTATTACGCTGCAGCAGTCACATCGTAAGCATTCGTCTAGTCATGTAATGGTGCTATATACATATATTTATATATATCATCATCATATTTATTTCACTCATATTGAGTATGCATGTAACATAAACACTTATACAGATTACACAGCTATACAGTCAGCTGCTCGCGGCATGTCATTCGAGAGATGCAGTGCAGTGAGGGCCTTCGCAAGGGCCAGGCAGGCAGACGCATGAAACTTCGTACACACCTGAGAGCACAGTCGACAGACACACTCGGTGTACTCCTCGTGTATATATATAAAAATATATATACTCCACGCATATATATATATATATATATATATATAGAACTTTGCAGTTAGAGTACGATCCAGTAGGTCTATCGGCAGCGCCACGAGGTATCGGCGGAAACACGCGGTAATGACAACCAACTTATCTGATTCATTTTTTTAAATCGACGCAGCCTTTAGAGTAGTAGTCGGGGTTCTCGTCTTGACGGTCTCTCAGTTCGTACGGATGAATGGATTTATTGGTGGCTTGGCATGTATATCTGATTACACACTGAGCTAGACTTTTGTAGGGACGCTTAGAGCGGCAGCATATGCCGGGCATGTTGAGATATCTAAAGCTTCTCCAATAGTCCTTTTGGCATCTCTCAGCATCGTTTATCATCTCTTGTCGATAAGCGTCGCTCGTTCGACACGACTTGCCGGTGTCGGAAGTTGTTGAGGCGTAAATGCGAATGGGACGATTAAAGCTGATGGTGAGGATTGGGACCGGGTGGGGGACGCAAGTGAAGCGGAGTAACGCGATAGCATTGCAGGTTGTTCACGATGAGTTCCGGAAAGACAATACCTTGCTTGACCGAATCGATGTTCGAGATGCGGTCTCGTGGTCGTGGTGAAAGTCTGTCTCAGATGTGGTTTCAACCACAGATGGACTGGTTTAGCCAGACAATTGCAGCTTTTTTGAATGGGGGTTGGATGGTAATGCACCATTTCATTTTTTTTGCTGAGACATCTGTGCTCCCCGTTTTTTTTCCGATCATGGTCGATATGTAGTCCATTCCGGCATTCGCCTTGTCTAAATTGGGAACCATGAAAACCAATTTAAGAGTGGCCGCTCTGGTTCTCGAACCCAGGCCTCCCGCATGCAAGACAAAGGCTTTTGCCACTAAGCCATCTTGCATTGTCTAGCAACTGTAGTCTCTTGCGCTTTCTCTCTCTCTCTCTCGCTCTTGCTCTCTGCCTCTCTAATTGACTTAACGCGTGTGGCTGGACGTATTAAGGACTCACCTTCTGACCCCTCTCGGTCTCGACTGCTTGTCTGGTCAATGACTTGACTTCTCTGGGCGTCGCAAGCAACGATCTCGCTCTTACAGTCCAATATCGCCCGGCACAGACATAGGCTGCCAGAACGCAGCCACACGTGGGCAAACATACTAATATATATATATATATATATATATATATATATACAACGTGTATAAAAAGGTGCTTTTATATATATTTGGAAAAGCGCCAACAGCGGAATAGCACACACAGAACGAAAGGAGCGACCACTCGCGCATTGGTTATTGGCATATCTGTCGCTCTCCATGGAGTCGCTATATTGTATTTGAAGATAAATTTGTGTAAAAACAATTTAAACCTCCGCCTCGCATTCGCATCGTTGCGCCAGGCGCATTTGATTTAATGACTCCGCATGATCCTTTAGAATGTCGAAACTCGAAGTTAGAATTGTACCATATTTATAATTATTATTAATATTTTTTTCACCTAATTGGAGTTGTGTCAGTAGCGACTGCACTCTAAATTATTAATATTATTATAAATACTATTACCGATACGACACCTCGGCCCGATTTCTCATGGGCTCTAACTATTATAAAAAGACAAAATCCGCAGATTTCGGATTATGGTTCATTATTACCATTTCAGTTTATTAATTCATTTCAAACTTGAGCTTCGTTTTGCTACATGTCGTTAAGACATTTCGTAGTAATGGCTATCTTTTGTGGCACAGTTGTCTCCGCTTACTCTCTGTGTACCGTCTGGACGTGACTCGGAAGTTGAGGAGTGCTACTGAGCTTTTACGGCTCTACTCTACAAGGCTCCATTTGTGTTGCATGATTCGACAGAACGCGTCATTCGTTGCATTCCTTTTTGCAGGGTGGATATTTTGATCAAATCGATGCTCTGTAAAGCTCATGTTCATGGCTCGTTGAGGTCATTTTTTTTTATTTGGAAGGTCTCGGGAAGGCATAATCCAAGTCTCACTTCCGCGTCCACGCAATGAAGGTGGCCTCGTGGGTGTGCGTCCAGTTTAAGTCTTTATCGATTATTCGTTTACTTCGCTCTCCCGCAAGCAAGCTGGTGGGCAAGAACCAGGAAGACTGGAGTGCTACCCTTAGCACATCCTGACCGCCATGCCCCGCTTACCAGTTGCGGGCCTCTCCTGGCGGCTGGAACGCCCTTCACCTCTCTTCACAGAGGCTTTGCAGCGAAGCTATAACCTGCCTCGCACTGAGGCGTTTAGGCAGCGCATTCAGAATTGGGAGGCGAAAATGGCCGATGTCGATCCAGCCTTCTTTGTGATGTCTGCCCTCACCTCGAGCAAGTGGAAAGATCCCACTACGGAGAATCATCATCGGAGTTTTCGATTTGCTGTGCATGGGTTTTACCATAAAATTTGATTTGAATGAGATTCTCTTACTATACAGCGTTGTTATTATGACAATGGTGGTTCAATTCATGGTGCTAAACGCGTTCTTCACGTCCAATAAAGTTGCCAACACGAGCGAGCGAGTCTTGAGCGAGACAGTAGTCTCTAACCTTGCGTCTAACGTGGAGCGGCCCTTTCTGGAAGCCGCATTTGTCTTCCGAGACCGCCTGACGGTCGCCTATCTTCACTTTTAAGCGCTGAATAATCACACTTTTGATCAACTGGCCCGTCGAGTCCAGAAGACATATTGGTCGATATGCGGGAGGTTTCGGGCGGGAATTCGGTTTGGGGATCAGCGCTAGGTGAACCCTTTTCCAACGGGCCGGAAACCGGCGGTCAACAAGCAGTCTAGTCACAAATTCAGCAATCTTGCCGGAATGCATGACAAGCATCCGGCCATCTCGGGTGGGATGCCGTCTTGTCGTGGGGCTTCATCTGCGAGGCTAAGCTAGATAAGCGCATTTAGTTCGTCGGGCGAAGGTAGACACGTCGTTGACGTGGTTGATGAGAGCCAAGCTGTGCTCTACCTTCCAAGCTTCGAAAACCTCTGTCCTCTGTCTATTGCCCGAGCTGCTTCCCAGGCAGTGGGTGTGTATGTTTGTGAGTCGTTGAAATTTAGCGGCCTATTGTGAGGCTGCGGACCGTAGTAGTAGTCAACCCGTCTACGTTTAAAATTATCTCCCAGTGGCTTGTCGGGTGCAAAGTAACAGCTATAAACTACGAGGGAGAGACCTGGGAGGTACTCTCGACCCAGGTGTATGTCGGTCCCGAGCCGTTGCCGGGGGCGGAGGCACCTGTGTCCTGTACCGTCCACCATTTAGCCATGCCGGTTAAATCATCCCTGTAGACGTTCGCTGCCCGCCAAACATCGCCCGGTGGCGATGTTTGGCTCTGAGACAAGGCATAGGGATATCCGGTTTGATCGCGTGTATGCGTTCGTCGAGCAAGTTGTGAGAGCTGGCTGACACCGGTTTTCGTTTGCCTGGAAGGTACGATCAGTCATTTTGAGTGGTTGCCCCGCCCATCACTCTTACTTGCCTGTCTGGTCCGCCATCGTCGACAGGAACGGTGGTATTTTGCCGCCAGAGCCTGACGCGACGGCTGAGTCCTTGAGTCGCGGTTGTTCCGGCCACCGGTGAGGTTGCTGCCGGTGTCAAACTGATGCTGCATTAGTTCTATCCACAGCTGTTGAGCACACGCCACAGCACACGCCGTTGAGTCGGTCTCTTGTGTGGCATAGCAAGCCACACAAGACAATGTTGGTACATTCTTTACCAGATGCACTTGGAACGGTAACCTTGTTACGAATGACGGCGACTCCAATGCTGGTGTTCGATGGAACGTCATTGTAGCCAGGCAGGCCAATATGGATTGGATGGATTGCACGCCGCGCACATGTTTGTCATGGTTGTCGCCGGTTGTGTGTGATGTGTTGTGATGTGCGGCCGGTGTGAAGAGGCTGGCTTTCACTGCCGGCAACACGATGTTAATGCGGAGTCGGCCGAAATGCTTATGGACCGCTGTGAGTAGTGAAAAGATCAGAGATGTCGAACGTCAGAGATATCAGAGACAACGACTTTGCACGTAAAGCCGAACTTTGAACGAAATGCGAAACGTTGTGCAAAGTATGTGAAGTGTACGGTTATTTTGTTCGTTGTGTAATTTCACATGACTTTTAGCGATTAACACACAAATAGTGTGCTGCGCAGTATGTCGCCGTTAATATGGCGATGGATGATGTCTGCCAAAAGCCTGTACCATGTTAGTTTAACAAACGGTTTCCCCATGGAGACGTCCGACGTCAACCCCGAAAGGTATGCGCCCTATAGCCTTGACGTATGCTTTATAATTTTGTTTAATTATATATATATATATATATATATATATATATACACTAAAAGAGTATATATATATATATTTGTAAATACAATTGTTTATTTTCTTGACAGGTTTTTATTAATTACGCGATGCGTGTGTTTAACGTGACGACGTAGTTACCGATTTGGCAGCGTCTTCGATTACAGCGAACGTCGAATGTTTGTTGTTCGGGGGTTTTTGAAGTCGTCTTGTGAGGACGGAGTCGTCTCCTCCCCCCCCCCCCCCGTTCATTACCGCAGATGCACTCGCAGCTAGCTCGTCATGATGACTGATTTGTCCCTCCCTGTTCCGACGGCTCAGTAGAGTGGAACGTGCTTGGTCGGTTGGTTCCGGCCGCCTGACGTAACCATTACATTTCTGATAAACACAGCTGCAGCAGCAGCAACAACAACAACAACAACAACGACCGTTGTTGAGCCAACGAAGGCGACGTGCAAACTTTCTTAGCGCTTTCTGTGCCTGCGCTTTCTTGGTGGCGTTCTGCCGGCACTCACAGAAACGCGGGACGCGGGACAACAAATTTAAACAAATGATGCAGTGATGGGACGGTGTCCGATGATGATGATGATGTTGGTGATGGGGTGGTGATGGTGGCGGTGGCGATGATGATGAATGATTTACAATAGTAAACTGAGGCCACTGTTTCGGTGCTATGGTCGCGAGTCCAGAACAAATAATCAACAATGATGATTATGATGGTGATGGTGACGACGACGATGATGATGGTAGTGATGATGATGATGACGATGGTGACGACGATGTTGTGCGAGCATATATCTCGTATGCGCCTAACCGTTGCGCGGCGTTGCACGTAATGCAAAAGCCGCAAGTGACGCGGTTCATGGGCTAGCAAAAGAGCAGTAGTGCTATTCAATGGGGGCAGCATCGCTAGTATCGCGAGGGTTTTCTAAACAGACACACTGCTATGATGCTCATGCTTATCAGGTCAGTGTTGCTCTTGTGATTGACGCGTTAGTTTCGATCTCTCGTGGAATCACGTCGACGTGGAGTCGAACGAAGAACAGTAACAACTTCGATACGGATTCAAATTGCTTAGTGATGATTGATACTGATTCAAATCGCTTTGCCACTACTGGCCCGAGTGACTCAAGATCGACCTTGTCGAAACGCTGGTTGGCTCAGGGTCAGCTTGTACGTGTGCAGCGTGGTGGTCGCTTGCTGTGGCCAAGTTAGCTCTACAGACAGTAAGTATGCGGCATTACGCGACAATGTCAATGTTGTTGTTATGTTAAGCCAGTAAATTATTCATATTATTATCAAATCAGTACTATGGTATACATATATTATGGTTGCTTTTTGTTGTTCTACAGCTCTGCACGTTATAGATGTGCGCAAACGTGTTAGGGTCGTTTCCGCATGGAAGGGTTTTTTTTTAAACCAGAAACCGGACGTCTGTGAACACTAGACGGTAGTTTGCTGTTCCGATTCAGTTTTAGTATTCGTTCGCTGTTACGTGAAAAGGCTGAGGTTAGTGAAAATAGCCAAAATGAAATAGTTTTTATGTACGAGCTCTGAAATGATGCCTAAGCTGCTGAAACTTAGCCGGGACAACACTTTGTTAACGAAGACGAAAATTGTTCGACGAATGTTTGCCGAAGACCGTTGGAAAAGTTTCATGATGGACTTACTGTTGTTCGTAAGCATGCGTGACTTCAACGGGTTTCGCGCCCAGTAGGAACGGGCAAAAATGGTACGCGCGAGACACAGGCAGGTTACCGGCAGCACACGATGGTAATGCCTGAAGCCAGGCGCCTGTTCAAGGGTGTGATCTACCTAAAAGACTAGGTGTTTCGTTGTCGTTCACGGTTATCAGGAGGATAGATTCAAAACACTGCCTGTATACGTTAGAGGTGGTGAGACGCAGGGCTATCTGATAGCTGACTAGCAAATTTGCCGATATTTTGGTCGACATTGATTCGCCGTTGGCAAGAAGTGGTCCCATGCGTTATTAGGGAGCAAATTTTGTCGCAAACAATGTTGCCGATATGTTCTTTGACCACAAGAAGTAGGACCTGAATGTTTCTGCTTCAATGCGTGTTCAAAGTGAGGCAATGTTTTATTTACGGCGTCCATAAAGAATAAATATTATAATGAGTGATTCTTAAGTGGCTGGAGACGGTTTTTTTCTAGTACAGAAAGCAACAACGTTCGTTTGAACACTGGCTGCTAAAACTGTTTTATCGTTATTTTGCAACACAATTTGGAAAGTTGTCTACGACTTGTTTGCGGTGCGCTTCCTGCGAATGTCCACAGAAACACACACATGTATATATATATATATATATATATAGGTAAATATGATACACAGCGGGCATAATATAAAATAATGTGATAAAGCCACAGTAGTGCAAGATTCACAAACCCCAAACAAAGCTAGTCGTTCTCTTTGCCCCTTGTCGGGGGTGGTCGCAGTATACTGTCTCCTCGAGACTCCTTCACCTGGCCTCTTCATTGTGCTATTAA
Source organism: Dermanyssus gallinae (assembly GCA_003439945.1). NCBI lineage: Eukaryota > Metazoa > Arthropoda > Arachnida > Mesostigmata > Dermanyssidae > Dermanyssus > Dermanyssus gallinae. The sequence goes on from QVRM01002755.1 coordinate 210,688, forward strand.
GGCTGCTCGAATTTATAAGGCGCTTCTTTTCGCCTTGGAGGCAAATTCTGCGAATATTCTCAGCAAAAACCAGGATTGGGTGTACGATGCCTGAGGAGCGCTTCTTCAAGGGTTTGCCATGTGAGACAATGTCCCAGTCGTGGGTTTCGAGACGGTAGCTCTCGCTCAGTACTGCAAGAGACACAGCGTTCGTAGCTGTGCTTCAAATCATCGGGTTCTTCTGGGTTGCACATGTGGCATAAGGGGTAGCCAGTTTCACCAATGCAGTGTGGATATTGCTGAAAGCAGCCACCGTGACCGGTTGGCAGTCGCACAAGTGGATACGTAGGCGAGTCGTGTTTAAGGCTGCACCATTTGCTGAGATCAGGAAGTACTGATTTTTTTCGGTATTCAGGACGGACCTGCTGGATTGCTTCTCATTGCTGCTTCTATTTGTTTAGACTGTCTGCTCTGCTGAGTAGTATTTTCTCCGTCCGAATGTTAATTAAGGGGTTTCATGAAGCTAGTTCGTTTATCTTTAGGTTGACACGTGACAGTCACAATGCGCATTGGCTTGGCTAGTTGATGTGTGTAACATATATCTAATGTATTATACGGAAAATAAACTTTATATATCTTTAGGTTCTAAGAAAAACAACTTTTCGGGCTGACCATCGGCCAACATTTAATATCCACGGGTCTGCTCTCACATTGCTTCGTGAGACGGACCCCATAAATACAAATTTGCACCGGTGGGGCTCGAACCCGTGCACCTATATGTCTTGTCCGGTCGCGAGGCGCACGCGAATGCACCACAGCACTACCACCGGGCTCGACAGAATTCAGTTTCTAGGGAATCTGTCAAGAGAGAAATTGTGTGGCTGTTCTGGAAGTCGTGCGATTTGTTCGCGCGATGTTGAGCGCCATAGGTTATTGGATCTTGTTGGGGAGGCGGCGTGTTATAATTCTGTTGTAATATAGCATGATGCTATCTACTACTGATGCTAAGGGACGGCGCCAAGAGTCGGTTGCTCTTCTGGTCCGCGGGAGGATTCTCTCGCAGCTCTGCTGAGGCTTTGGCTGCTATATATATATATATATATATATATATATGGACAGAGCGGCAAATTCTAGCGCTTTAAATTTTGCCACCAGACAGAAACCATCAAGGTCTTCCAGTTTGTTTTTGCTTAGAAGCGCCATCCATTAGCTACACGCAGGCGAAAATCACTGGCGGCGTTTATTGTCTGAGTTTGGCTCAAAGAAGTGAAAAAGACGAGGTTCGGCGATTTTTAAGGAGCCGAAAATGGTGGAGCAACGAATCCGCATCAAGTTCTGTGCCAAAAACCAAATCATAAGTTCTGTGTCAAAAACCAAATCATAAGTTCTGTGTCAAAAACCAAATCATATGTTCTTCTAAAGTGGTGGCAAGGTTAAGAACTGCTTATGGTAATCAAGCAGTGTCCGGAAACACGGTGTATACGTGGTACCGTCGATTTCCCGACGGACGTGAAGAGATCAAAGATGACCTTCGTTCGGGACTTCAATAACAAAATAAAACGTTGGTCCTATCGTACTCAACAATTGCAGAACCACCATCAGCAAGACAGCTGAGGAATGGGAACATGTTATGGATCAATTCAAATTGAACCTTCAGGCGGTAGCAGAAGACCCTAGATTGCTTTAGGGAGTAATTACAGAAAAGGAATCATGGGCATATGGTTACGACATTGAGACCAAAGTTCAGTCCTCCCAGTGGTGTTTCCAAGAAGAGAGTCGATCGAAATATTTTGTCTGTTTTTTTTTCGACTACAAAGTAGTCATCTTTCACGATTTTTCCATCTGGTTCTGTGGTCAATAAGGAATAGTACCGCGAACATTTAAGAATATTGCGCGAGAACGCACAAGCGTAAGAGACTTGAACTCTGGAGAAACAACTCTTGGATCCTCCATAACGACAGCGCGGCGGCGCGCAGATCGTTCGAACTATTTGATGAAAATTCGATTTCTTTATTTCCTTAACCTCTTTCTTGTTCCTAGAGATAAAACAGGAGACAATTGAAAATTTGCAGGAGCAACTCAATGCCGAAAAAGGCCTTGGTAAAACACTTTGAAGAAGGATGGTTGAGGGAAAAAGGTTGGCACAAGTGCATTGCAGCGGGCGGACGGGCGGGAGCGATTTTGAAAGGAACAAAAACACTTTGAAATATTAAGTAAATCTTGTATTTCTACAAGTAGGTATTCGAACTTTTCGATCCACCCTCGTCTCGGAGGAGCTGCGCGTTCTGGTAGAGGGTGTACGAGATGAAGGGAAGTGCTCTGTCATTAGAGCACAGACTGATGCTCTGTCATTAGAGCACAAAATCAAACGTCTCTGTCGACGGACTCAATCGATTGGCTTCGATCGATCTAGTAGTCCCTTATTGACATGTCGAGATTTCAATCGATTCACACTGTCTTGCATACGCTACACGCTAAATGACATCGTTGACATTCAAGTCAAGCGTCTTCAGGTTTCTGCCAGCGGTAGCCTCACAGCATAACATTGTAAGCAGCAGCAGCAGCAGAATCAGCAGCAGCATGAGCAGCTGTTTGGTTGTTAGGATGACGCACGTTTTGTTAATGCTGCGCTGTGTTAGCGCCGTTGCCGGTGGCATTTCTGGAGGACGTTCCGGATGGATGGCTTTGGATGTCTGTCCTCTGTTGTCGCCAGCGTTGACATTCGAGAGACATTCTCGTCGGGACTACTGCTGGTACAACAAAGTCGTCGACGATGACGAAGCAGCAAAAAAGATAATGCCGACACAGCTAATGCCTATCGCAACATCAACAGGAGGAGGATCACGTGACGGACTTTGAAGCGCTATTTAGTGGTTGATGATGATGTTGCTGTTGTTGTTGTTGCTGTGGTGGCGGCAATTTGCTTGCGTTTGTCAGCTAACGGTCTGCACTGCGTGACACCAAATGACGACTACTAATGAAGATAAGCAAGGCCTTTATCATGATTCATCCACTCGACGCCGTGCAAGTTTCGCGTCTCGCGAGAGAGAGATTCTCGTCCTGCTAGCATCGCTTCCTGCTAACGCCCTGTATATATATATATATATATATATATATATATATATATATCTACATATATCTACATATATATACACAATATGGAGATAAGTAAAGACATTTCGAGTAGTCAGTAGTTGTGGCGGCGTATTCGTGTCCTTGTGGGTTGGTGATTGCGTTGCTGCCTCTGGCCTGATAGTATTCTATTTTTTTTTTTATCATGATGATGATGGTGGTGGTGGTGGTAATGAAGACGACGGCAGTCTTACGCCGCAGATTACGCCGATTCGCCGCGTCAGACCGAGTGGGAAACAACGACGCGCTAAACGACGCGCATGGGAGAAAGTTGACAAAATCTCGAAATTTACCAAATTGAGCAATTTGTTCACGCTCGCACGCAACATACACGCATACTTTGTATGCGTGTGTGTATGTGTGTATGTGAATGTTATAGCTCGCTCCTGAAGTAGGCAATTAACAAGAATTAGCCTTATCTCAGCGTAAGGCGGATATACCAAGAAAGAGGAAGAGCTGTAGTATGGACTAGCTTTACCGGACGTCGAGATCCGTTCAGTGTTATTCGCCGCTGCACAATGCTGTAACTGCGTAAGGGCGAGACATTGTACTTACTAGCCATGTCGACTCACATAGCTAATGTGTTCGTTGACGCCTGCTTCGAGATGCGTGCTGTGACGATAGCTTCATGATCAGATATATATATATATATATATATATATATATACATGTGCATCCTTGAATCACTGGTCAAATAATCAACCTTACTACTGCTTCTGTAAAACAAATGCGCAGCTACTGATCATGGACCTATTGTCACAGAACGCATCTCAAACCATGATATATATATATATATAAATACATCGTAAGAGCGATCTTGCTAAGATACACCACAAGCAATTTATACCTATTGTATAGACAGTCTTTACTTGACATGGTTTGAATTTAGTAAGGTCAATATTTAGAGTGCTCAAAGGTCTGCTGTCTAAGCAGCCGACATGCTTACTAGGCTACTTTCTGAAGATAAACACCCTAGCAAAATAGGACTTTCATCTTTTGGAGATCCTGGCTTCCATGCAGAGCATACTTCCGATTGGGGCGGTTAAAGCTGGCCGAGGTTGATGCGTAACTCCGCGAGATCTTCGCTTTAAGGTTTGAACGGGTGGATTAGCCAAAAATGTTAGGAAGGGGCACTTTCAATTTCGATTTTCAATTTCAATTCAGATCGCCCTCGCCGTTTTCGCAGTGCAGTGGCCTCTCGAAGCGTAGACGCCGAGCACTGTTAGCAGTTCTGTGATCCGTACTGCTCTCAGCGCTGGCTTGGTAGGAATTGCGCCTTAGCTGAGATTGCGTATGCTTCGCCCTCGCTTCTTGCGTATCAACTGCAATTCTACGGGCGGGGTGCGGGGCTAGCCGGAGCTGTTGTTCTTTGTCGATGCCGTTTCTGCCGCGCACCCATCAGCACCGCTAAACGATGCTGTAATGATATGCTGGCATGTGGCCGATTAATGGCCGCTGGTGGTTTTCGTGGTAGTGGCGGTGGTGGTGGTGGTAATGTTCATCATCTTCTTTTTCCTATGCCCCGTGTTTTCTTTCGTTTTTCTTCCTCTTCATCCGTATGCTGTCGTTGCCGTAGTAAACACTGTGTCGTTATTGACAAATCGACAATCATACCGTCGTTAAATGAATGCTAATGTTCCGTTGCAGATTTGGCACATAGTTTCTTGGCACTACGTCCGAACGCTATAGGCTCTGCTCGGTTGTACACGTGCATTTTTGATTTGCTGCGGCTGCTGCTGTTGCTGCTGCGGGTCCAGCTGTCGTTGTGCTTGATTTCGTAACTCTCGCACGTGGCGATTGTGGTGTATCGATCACCATAGCGCCGCCGTGGAGCGTTTGTTAATTCGAGGAAACTATGAGAGGAAATCGAGTGACACAGAAAAAATGGAATATATATATGTATTTTTTTTGATCAGGGAAGGGCAATGTCAAGGTGATGATATCTTCGTGCAATGCGAACACGAGGAGGAGCCTTTGACGATGCCACACGCTTTCCAGCTTTAGTGGCAACGCAAAAACGTGAATTTCTGACTATGTAGTTGTCAAGTTAAATCAGGTTTTATTTCACCGTAGAACCGGTAGCCATTACACTGTGATGTGTACGATAATTGGCTGAGCTTATATCAGGTCAGCGCGCGTCTGCAATGATAATGATACATTGATGATTGCTATTGCAGATAGGCAGTAAGTAAGAATGTGATATTTACTTGGAATGGCTGTTTGAAGATCGGTGTCACGAAGTTCACCTAGCAGTACCGTGGCCGCCTATGCCTTTGCTAGTTCCTACGTAACGTGTCGGTTGAAGGATAGGCGTGGGTTGTCAAGATCACACCCAAGTGGGGGAAGTGGCTAACTGCAATAGTTCCAGAGGTGTGCGGTTCGGGATCTTGATGTGATGACCTGCTGCCCCCTTGACTGAGGCGTAAAATGTTCGTCTTGGTTGCCTACTATTTGCACGCCATGATAATTAGGTAATGGTATCGTGCCGTCATCATTGTCACCGCCATTCATATAGGTGGATTAGTGCGTCCGATCCGAGGAGCCAATGTCAGAATCTGCTGAAATCGGAATATATATATATATATATATATATATATATATATATATATTGAGGGGATTGGATTGTTTTGGTATCAGAATTACTTCGGCTTCTTCTTCACGAGTGAATGAGTGAATAAATTCAAATTAATAGACACCTTCTCTTAGTGAACTGAATGTATTTTTTAAATTGCCAGCGCCTGTGTTTTCCACACGTCCACCGCAGACAAACAAGCCGAATGGTGTCGGCGCCAAGGTAACTGCATCATCGGTTGACATACGTATACGCGCCCTCTACGGGAAAAGACGTTAAACTGTGCTCCCTTTCATGCGGCACAGAAGATTTGCTCTGTCCGGCCATTAGTTTTCACGTATTCCAACGATGGGTTCGATCACCGGAGTGAGGTTCTTTTCCCCAAACCCGAACAGGCCCGAAGGCGACTGACACGATAGCGAATATTTGTGTAGTCCATAGAGCTTGAAGCTGTGCAATGTTTTATCGTGCCACATTGCGGTGGTACGATGCATCCTTTTGGTGTGACAGATCCAGACCAACCGAAGGCTACAACAATAGAACTCGCACAAGGTCATGGTGGAGGCGCCTCTACAGCAAAACATGCTTCGACTTCTATATGAATAGATTGGATCCTTTCGTTAAAAGGAACCTTCATCTGTTCTAGGTGGGAGGGTTAGGAGAGGCGTGTTTATTTATATGTTTTTATTCTACAGAGTAAAATAAAACAATCCCAGTGGCAGTAGCCAGAAGTAGTTTTTTTAAGCGAACCATCATCGAAAAGCGCGTCCTGAAATGAAAATTGTAAATGCCTCGTATTTAATCGTGGGTCCCACGAGATTTCTCGTAACTCACCGCGGATTGCGGTGAGTTACGGGAAATCTCATGGGATATTCGACCGCAATCCCCCTCCCCATGGTTCTCCCTCGATGTGCTCTTTCAGATTATCATCTGCGCCGCCTATATTTGACATCATTGGGAGGAGAATATTTCGAAAGCTTATCGAAGCGTATGAAAAGCTAGCTACCTTGTGCACTGTTTGCATCGAATGATGTATATTATGCACATATATATATATATATATATATATATATATATATATATATATATATCTTATTTACAAAATAAAAGAAATATCAAGAAGATATATTTATATAGAAATCGAAATATGTTTGGCTGTACAGTGTAGGTCGTTTCATGCATTACGTGGTGTCCTCACACATGCTAGGTGAGTGTCCTGGATGACATTAGTTGCTGCTGCTGATGGTGGTGTTAGTGGTTACGGCGTGTGCAGGGATGCGTTGGTGTCGAGAAATCAAGTAGCTTCTCGATGGACGTGTGCGTATGTATTAATGTGTGTGTGTGTGTGTGTTATCAATGTGTGAGAGACTGAGCGTTGGAACTTGGGCTCACTTTGCTTGTCTCCTGGTTTTTGTGTTGATTTACAGGCAGTCGGATCTCGCGCTGAGGTTAGAGCAGCATGGCGCCGACGGCGGCCACTCAACGATGCAAACCCCACCGGCACCGTTCAAGAATCCGGACCACGCTAACCGAGCATTCGATATCATGAACCAGCTGCGGCAGTAAGTGCTCAAACTCAACCTGAAGACGCATTTGCAGCCACTCTCACTGTTCGATGACGATGTTCCATGTACGACAGACGACACATAATAGCCGGACCACGTGTTGCCCTGGTTCGATGTCAATCAAAATCCCCCCCGGTGTGTAGCGGCTATCTCCCCCACGCACCGCCTCCCACCGCCGTTGGGCTCCGAGCCTCAGCCCCGAGCTACTTTAATGCTACTCGGGGGCGGGGGCGGGGGGGGGGGTCGAGCCCACGGTGGCGTGTGCGGTGCATTCGCGTGCGTCAGGCGACCGGGGGAGACACATAGGGTTTGGGTTCGATCCCTCGCCGTTCCTTGCCAACTTTTGTATTTATGGGGTTCGTCATACAGAGCAATGCAAAAGCTATTCCGTGGGCGTTAAATCCGTTAGCTGAGAGTTAGCCGACGAATTTAGCGTCTTAAAGTTAATTATATTGTCAACGAGTTTTAATCTTATCCCCCCCCCTCCACCGTCCGCCCGCCCGCCCCTAATTATTTAACGCGGCGAGTTTATCACTCAACGCCAGCTTGTTGCCACAAATAGTCTCACTTTTACAGTAGTAGGTTCTCGTGTTTCATATTATAGTGTTTGCGTTGTTAATGAGCATTCGTGGGTATTGTTAATCAGTTGACATGTCGTACTCATTTATCGGTCCACTCAGTAATTTAACCAGGCTGAGCTAATTTTAACCACTTAGTTAGTGGCTTGTCTTACATTATCGATCTGAATCTGAGAAGATACCATTTATCTGACTCGACTCGACCCTCGGAGACGGTGAACCCTGCCCGCATTGCTTTTCGATTCGTCTCGACGTTAAATTCAGTCATCATCACGATGACATTCGAGATCAGCTCTATAGCAGACATACCGTCGCATAACGAATAGATGAGAACGCTATATATGAGCTACATATTTGAGTTCATATATATATATATCTATATATGTATATATATTGCTAGTTAACTGGTGTTGCCACGTGGAACCGAAACTTTACGCTGCCTTGTTGCAGTATTCATGTCGTGACAGTTTCACGAAAGCGTGGGCGTGTTGCTTTGAATGCGAGGCTGGGCGGCGATGTCGGCAAATCACTCTGTGGTCGTCGTGACACGGAAGATCATGCCGACGGGACATACATGGCACATACGCACTTCGTAGCTGTGTTTGCTATTTATACAAGCAGCTATACATTGAGCTGCTGACCGAGTCTACCAATTGGACAGAGAGAAACGTCTGCGCTGTTCCTCACGCACACACGTCTTCTATCTGTACTCTGTGACGCTCTAGCACCCCCTCTTTCGTTATGTTGCGAGCGCTCTCTCTCTGTATATATATATATATATATATATATAGGAAGGGAGCAGAGATAGAATTGTGGCGATCATTGTATTCGACATGGTAGCTTACTATGCGGCTGGAATTATGCGGGCGCTGATTGGCACCGTAGTTAAATGTTATCGAAAAATATACATACATGTTTATATATATATGTAGAAAGAGAGAAAGAGATAAAGTGGGCGACCAAGATGCGGATAAGTCTGGCATAGCTTGTAAGGACAAAGCCGTTGCTTATGCACAGTCATGAACGCACGGGACTACACCGTAAAGTGTTCACTCGTTTTTATTTAGAATTGCAACTACCGAAAACGCGGATACATATATATATATATATATATATATATATATATATATTCTTCATTGAGCTTGAAATTTCCATAATTACATACATTCAAACAATTTTAACTATTCAGGACATTTTTGCAGAAAAGGCTATAGCCCGTGTTTGTTTATATATATATATATATATATATATATATATATATATATATATATATATATTTATAAAGGGAGAGAGAGAGAGAAAGTAAACAAAAGAAAGAAAAAACGGTGTCGTTTCTCTAACGCGTTTTGGACGTATCCCATGTATAATAACAGCATGCGCGTTCTGCCAACTTCGAATGTTGTCGGGTGTCTGCGCGTGTCCACAGTAGGGGGTTGTGTGCGGCTGTGTCTAGTTCTGGAGCGGAAGGCTCGTCGTTGTTATCGTGGCTCTTTCTTGGGCAGTTGCTTGCCTGCACCAACAACAATCAAAATATTCTGTGTAGAGCTTGCGAAATGTGTTTCTGTGTTAGCTGTGGCAGCAGCGTCATGGCGGCTTGCAGGCGGGAAAAAAGTCAAGCTTTCGTCAAGCTTCCGTTGTTGTTGTTTCGTTGAATAGGGTTCGGTATGCGAGTTCGTTCTTCATTGGCTACCAAGTTAGACTCTGGTCACGACATCGCAGCTTTTCTACACTATGACAATAGAGTAAAATAATGGAGCGTAATGCACACTTTAAGTATATATATATATATATATATATATATATATATATATATATATTATATATACGTGCCGTCATGCTCAATGGGTCTAGCAGCACGAGCTCAATTGGCAAATTTGACAAAATGTTTTGCGTCGAGTATGAGCAGCAAGCTCAGTCGAGTTGTTCAACGCTGTCATTACCTGACTTCGGACGGTTTTCCGCGCGGAAATATTTATAGATAACGACTGTTAGAATATATTGAGGAGACGTGTTTGACGCCTACTATCTAAGCACAAATATTGTATATATCTATGAGTATTGTTGTTGTTATTGTCGTCGTCGTCGTCGTCGTCGTTGTTGTTGTTGTCTTCGTCGTCGTCATCTAGCAGCTATTTTTACAAAAAGTCTATCTGTAAATCTATCTATTCTAGCTATCTATCTACGAATCTATTGTTGACTGAAGTGGTAATGGTTTGCTAAACGCAAAGTTCATTACGATACGCCATTGCCGCCAGCGCCGTTGGATCGAGTCCAACGAGCGTCCAGCCGACGTCGGACCGACGAAGTCTGTTCGTTGCGGGGTTCGTTAGAGCGGCGTACACGATTGTGCCTTATTCGCCATGATGTTACGTGGGGCGTCTAGCGACGTTTCGACCAGGCAATGGGCATTTCTGCGTTGCGCGTGGTCCGTTTGGCTGGTCGAATTGGCCGCGTGGAAGTGTGCCGTCACTCCTGAGGCAGCTCATGGTTCTGGATTTCAGCCATTCCAAGGGTCATGGATGACGACGGTGGTGATGATTATAATGCTGGTGTGCTGGTTCCACGCGCGATGGTTCGTTGCCAACTAGTTCTGTTGTCTGACAACTTTGTCTCATAGTTGGAAAAGAGGGAGTCATTAAGGACTTTCATCGTTTAGATGGCATTATTTTAGTCTCTGTTCGTCTCTCTCTCTCTCTCTCTGTTCATTTGTACGTTTGGTAGGCATTCTGCTGTATAGCGGTCACTGTATCACTCTTTCCCAGTTCCCCTGGTATTGTTGATTTACAGAAGCTAGACCGATCTCTCTCTCTCTCTGTATATATATATACAGATATATATATATATATATAAATATAAAACTCGTGCCCGGAATTTTCGACTTCGTGTCATTTCCGTATCGCTCTGATTTTTGTTAGTCAGGTTTCGTTTTTTGTGATCGTTCTCTGTATTATTCGCATCATGTTGTGTAGCGCACTTCTTGGAGCATTTTCTTGCTTGAGTGCACCTGTGCCCCGCCTTCTTGACGAGCGTTCGCTTGGCATTCGTGCTCTTGGTTTGGAGATGAGGTGTCCTAGACACTAACGCGCGAAGTGCTAATTGATAGCCCGCCCTGGATTGCTTGTTAGTGCCAACACACCCTCCCCCGTCTCACGGCCCACTCCCCTAGGTGTCTGCGCCATTTATATATCTCATTGGCGTTGCTGTTGTCTATCTGTCTTTTGATTGGCTACTATTGGTTCGTGTGGATAGTGATCACTGTTTTGTGACAGTTATGTGCCATAACTGGCCGCATGTTAAAAACCTTTGCCTTACATATCTTACTCATATGAGGGAATTAGTTGGGTATCTGCACACATATTTGTTCTGCATGCTTCTTGTGTTTCTGGATAGTAAAAAACACTAAAGCATCGGAATGTGTTGGTTTGTCATTCGGGCAATTCATCGTTTTCCCCGAGATTTAAAATTACCTCTATGCGTGAGCTGTAACGTAAACTCAATAGTTTTTCAATAGCCTCAGGAAATCTTAGTTTGTTCGGCAAATTGGCCCGAGATACACCTCTGGCGACATGATTGCTTGGCATTGTTCTATTTTTGTCGTTCAAACCAAATTGAATAGACGGACTGATCTAGCGAGCGGTGACGATGTACACGGCGTATTACATCTAGCGTTTACGCAAGCATGGCTCAGCGCTCTGCGGGCTCTGTTTGATTAGGTTTTGTTTGGTTGCGTTCGTTCTTTCTCTCGACTAATAGCAGCAGGATTACTAATACTGGTCGTGCAGTAATCGTGGCTCTCAAGAATGAGAAGAGGGCGATTGTGCTGAATTGTTGTATTTATTGTGGGCGTCATTGATTGCAACTAGCTATGATGCTTGTATGCGCTGCACAATTGCATACGGCTATCTAGGCGAGTTGCGTTTGAGGCGAATATCTGAGGCAATCAGATCACAAGTCTAGTCAGAGCAACGCAGTCTGTCCCCGGGAATCTCGTCCGCTTGTTGCTCGGTTGCTGCAATGATGTAGAGCGATTGCTCGAACAGCGTTCGTTCTCTATACGCATACGTCTGTATGTACACACACTTTTAGAAGGCCTGTAATACTAACTTCACTGTCACTTTTAGAAGGCCTGTAATACTAACTTCACTGCCACTTTTAGAAGGCCTGTAATACTAACTTCACTGCCACTTTTAGAAGGCCTGTAATAAGTCACCCTTAAAAAGCCTGTAACAAGTCATCTTTAGAAGACTTGTAATAAGTCGCCCTTAAAAGACTTGTAATAAGTCACCCTTAGAGGGCTTGTAATAAGAGGTCTCTTAGCGTGGGTCTATCGACCTAGGCATATGTAAAATAGTGAATAATTTAAGTTAGTAAGTAGTGTAGTGTAGTAGTAGTGTAAAATAGTGAATAAGTTTAATTTGGTTTAAGCACATACGGGGTAATTGAAAGACCTGTCATGTTTAGGCGTTGCAGTCAACCTTTTGGAATATTTTGATAAAGCCAACACTATGTACGCTAGCGCAACGAGTACCGAATGTCGTACAGGTACGAAGACACCTACTTTGTGAAAGATATTTTCAAAGTTAAGTCAAAACTTTCTTTTTTTGTGAAAGCGATTTCCCACAGGCCTTTAGGCGTTGTTTATGCCAATAGATTATCTGGTTAGGGACTGTGAACAATTGGGAGGGACTAGCGATTTCGAATAAGGGAAGGCGCTAGGGTTAGGTAAGGATGCAGAAAAGGCACAGGTAGATATTACGAAGCAGAGGCTACCCCGATGGAAGGTGCTCCACACATAAGGGCAAAAAACGGGGGAGTACAATATAGGTAATTAATAGCCTAGTAGGTAGCCTCGGAATATCTGAGCTTATCCGAAAATATCTAAATGTATCCAAATATCTGAGTAATACTGAGAGTATGTGAAGATATTTAAGAGTAAAGTATCTTTAACAACAAACCTCGTTGTTGTAACTAACGTGGTAGCTTTGCTAATAAGTCAGCCGCTTTCGGACAGCTTGCGCTAACTCGAACGGTTTCAAAATTATTTTCTTCTTCAGCAGACCTATAGAGTCACCGTATATACATTAGTAAAGGTTTACACCTGATCAAGAGATTGTACAATATTTCTTAGCCTAGCTGTATTAACTAGCTATATTCGTCTTGGCATAGGCTCGAACAACAGTCTTCCGACAATAATTGTCGTGAACGTACGAATCCCTTCCCAAAGCTCGAGAGTGAATTGCATCAGGAGGAGACGTGCTCCTGTCGCAGGAGCTCTGCTTTTCATCATTGTTTGTTGTTGATCATTGTTTTGTTGTTACACGACTATTGGCAAGTCTGTCATTACCAGCATAATCAACAGAATCTCCCAATCTTTCGTTCCTTGATACCGATACGACCGATTGTTAATTAATTGTTCCACGTCTGACATGTTTGTGTCGTTGTTTCTTTTTCCATAATCAGGCAGGACGATCTTTGCGACGTGACGCTAATCGCGGGCGGAGTGGAGGCGCGGGCACACCGCCTCCTGCTGGCGTCCTGCTCGCCCTACTTCCGGGCGATGTTCACCGGGCCGCCGGGTTTCGAGGAGCGCCGACGCGATACCGTCACCCTACAGGGCCTCGACGGTGATGCTCTGCTGCTCCTTATCGACTACATCTACTCGGGTCAGATCCACGTCGATGAGGATAACGTCCAGGTAAACGCCAATAAGGGTTTGTTGTTGTTTTTGTTGTTGTCGTCGTTGTCGTTGTTGTTGTTCGTGTCGTTGTTGTTGTTGTTGTTGTTGTTGTTGTTATCGTCGTCGTCGTCGGTTTTCTAGTTGTTCTTTAGTAGTGCTTATCTGTTCAGTTTGCCGAAGTTCATCATGTTACTATTGTTAGTGCCGTTGCCCTGACCATTGTAAACTTGTGGATGTGGCTATTCTGATGGTATGATGCTGATAAACTACGGTTGTGTATTATTTTTTTCTGTCACTAGTTTGCTCTCTTCCCCGGCTCACTTTTCTTCTTCTTCTTCTCTTCCCCATGTTATCCTATTACCCTTCTTCTAATTTTATTTATCTTCTATTTCTTACACGTTCTTTTTGTGTTTTATTTTGTTTTCTTCACACTTGTTTCGCTTTTACACTGTTACGAGTCTTGCTCGTTGCTCTCGTTTTTCTCCGTTAGTCTGATATATGCCTGCTGGGTGCAATCATATGCGACGGGATTGTACCTGCAGCTTAACAGGTTAGCTGCTGCTTGACGGGGTTATTGTGCCTGACGACGTCGTTGCCAACGGTGATCACGACAGAGTCGATTAGTTAACTGTAACGGCTTGTGTCCATTGTTTGATCTTTGTGTTTTCACTTTGTCTTTTTCATTTGTCTTCGCCGTGTCAACGTCGTCGGCGTACAGCTGATTCTGCCGGCTGCCGGAATGCTTCAACTGTCAGCGGTCCGAGATGCCTGCTGTGACTTCCTGCACCGCCAGCTGCACCCGTCCAACTGTCTGGGAATCCGGCGTTTTGCCGACCTGCACGGCTGCACCGAGCTAGTCGCCGTCGCGGATGGATTTATCGAGCAAAATTTCGTCGAGGTGCGTTTGGTGGCTTCTTTAGCCTCATATTAATGCTCAGCGCTGCGAGGCTTCCCTGTTAAGCGTCCCAAAAAAAATCTCATGAAGTACGCATATCAGATGCGCGTACACCTGTGAAACGACAGCGTATAACAGTTTTCTTTTGCGGGAGTAACTATGACTCTCATTCCGCGTCATTAGCCTGTGGCGCGCGAGTTACACGTGTTGTGAGTAACTTGACGCGAAAGTTGGTCAGATGTGTATACTCCCAATAGTAACATTCCTTAGGCCCATTGGTCATGGGAGGCAAGGCTCGTTGCATAGAACGAATCTCGTTCTCTGTCATGAAACTTCTCGACATGATTCAGGCCGGTGCTGGTTCCCATTTTGTTGTTTTTTTCAGTAGTTACTTTCACTTTCGCGAGGATTTCATCTCATGCTTAACCATCACCGTAATTACTATCGATACTTGTCACCGTGATAATGTTGCTGTCATTGTAATTTTGTACTGTTGATTGTGTTATGCTTATTCGGATCGAATTATGTTTCGAATTGATTGGCATGCTTATTGGTGTTTATTATATGCATGAGTGCTATGGCTCTTAACGAAACTACTCTTCTGCAGGTGGTACAACACGAGGAATTTCTGACATTAACGGCTGCCCAGGTGGGGCAGCTGATTCGTAGCGACAAGCTCAGCGTGCAAAGTGAACAACAGGTAATAATTCTAATTAAGTCAACCAAGGTGAATCTTCCACTCACTATTGCCGCTTAGAGGCGAGTCGACTTCATGTTCTAGCAAATACTCGTAGCTTAATCGGCGAGGTCTTACGTTCGTTAGTCTGCAGAAAACAGAATCTAAAAAAGCTTCAGTAGAAACAACATGGTTATTATACGCGCAATGCGATAACCTTCGTGCGCGAGTCTAGATATCTATTAAATTTGGAGTTAGAGAAAAATGTGTGTATCAATTCCACGAGAATATAAGTGAAGCTTTGCCCTGCGGTGCATCATTCGGCCAGATCTCGAGCAGATATTATGCTCAACGCGTTTAGTTACATACAGAAAATGTGATATCGGTGAGGAAACGTCTGAGACTTATGAAAGATACATACATAAATTGTGATATCGGTAAGGAGACGTCTAATTATTCTTATTTGTTATATAGATATCATATTACATAAGTAGAGGGTACTCTTATCGCTCGCGGGTCTACTCTAGGGAAAAAACAACGCAAACATTGTTATAGTAGATTCTTTGTAGATTTATCTAACCTAGTGCGGTGATGACAACCAACCTTAGATAGGTGCGATGCAATTGTGTAGCAAAACATTCTAGAAGGAGGCTTGTCTTTACCAACTGTGCAAACAGTACGAGCGTAGGCTTATCAATAAGTGCCTAATTTGCATGCTTAATAACTGAGCGGCCATTTCATGGACGGATTGCGTAGATCTAGGCTAGTGTTTGGCGAGCCTCTGCGTCGATATTATATACAGTACCGCTTCTGTAGCGATCATAACAATAACACGTCTTATTAGAGATGTTGCTTTAATAGGGAATCGAACAAATGGTAGAATCGCTACCTAAATAATTATTACAAGCGGCATGCTATGCGACGTTTACTATTTGTGCTGTTCCGTTCTGTTTTCTGTTGTTGTTGTTGTCTTAGGTGTATGAAGCTGTGATGTTCTGGGTGCGCATTGCGCCGCCTAGCCGACAGAGAGCTTTGGCTGAGCTGATGCAACATGTCCGATTACCACTCCTGCCACAGGAATTTCTCGTTAGTCGAGTCGACGCCGATCTCCGCGCAAGTCAGGATTGCAAGGTACGCGGCATAGCTAGTGGGTCACCACATGCCTGCAATGAACTAAGAGCTAGGAATCGAAAATGAATTTCCTATCCATATGGTCGCAAAAAAAACAACGCAAGTCGTTAAAAGGCTTTACGTATAAAAATTTGCGAGCAAATCTCATACACAAAACCCGCTTGGCCAATTCTTCTCTGAGAGTTACGCTTTCACCCAAACAGGTGTCCGGATTGAGTGTATTTCGATTTATTTATTTGAAAAGATCGCATTTAGTGCTGAAATTTATATGGCGACCTGCTGTAGGTGCTTTCATGTAGGTTCACTTCACTGTGGTAAGAGCTATGCCACTGATGCTTTCGTAACAACTTAGGGTGAAGGATGGTTCGGTGAGCTATTTTGCCATTTTTAATGCAATCCCACACCCCTGCATATAAAGGGATGCTCATAATACTTTTACACTACTATACGTCTTTAATATAGTTGTTTTTCGTACCGCAAGGTTTATGGCCTGCTGGTCTCGCCTAAACAATGTATAGGGTGATGCGGAAAAACGTTTCAATTAGCGTAATTGCAATACGACAACTGAATTGCTTCACTAAATTCGTTTAGAAACCTTGCTAACATACACGATGATGTGTTTGGCACTCGTTTCTGTCTCTTATAGGACTTTCTGATTGAGGCGATGAAATATCATCTATTGAAGGATGAGGAAAAAACCGTTTTCGAAAGCACGGTGTCGCGCGCAAAACCTCGCCAGCCAAGAGGAAAACCAAAGGTAACCAAAGTGTAGGGTGCCGCTAACCGCTGCCAAACTTAATGTATACAATTGTGTCAACGTTATTTGCTTCTTTTTGTTATTTTTATAGTTGTCAACGATTTTGTAAGCTCTATTCCGTTTAGCAATCACCATTTAATAATTGATTCGTACGCTTTTCTTCGCCAGATCCTCATGGTGATCGGTGGACAGGCGCCAAAAGCGATCAGATCGGTGGAAGGATTTGACTTCAAAAAAGAGCGATGGGTAAGTATTAAAAGTAGTCTTGTTTGCTCAGCATTCACGGATCTGGCTAGCTAGTGTGTTCTGTGCTAATACACCAGTTGCCATTTAGGCATCAAATCAATGTTGATTAAACTTGATTGGTGATATTATTAGAATAGCATGTAATTAAAAAAATTACAGAAATTAGTCTAGTGCTTATATATAATAATATATATATATATATATATATATATATATATATATATATATATATATTATATATATATATATATATATTAAAAATATATATATATAAGGCGAGCACTGCGAGTGTGCAAACGTATTGTAAATGATTAATAAATCATCACAATATATATATATATATATATATATTGTGATGATTTATTAATCATTTACAATACGTTTGCACACTCGGCAGTGCTCGCCTTATATATATATATTTTTAATATATATATTATATATATATATATATATAAGGCGAGCACTGCCGAGTGTGCAAACGTATTGTAAATGATTAATAAATCATCACAATATATATATATATATATATGTCTAAGTCCAGTAGGTTGAGTAGATGATTTCACGCGCTGCAGACCTATAGTAACGAGTTTATACCCAGTTATGCTTAAGCGTGGTACACACACACGTGATGTTGGTATAGGCCAATGATACGACTGACTTGGAACAAACGATCGCGTAATATTTTCTGTGTGCTTGGGTCTACGATATAGTTGACTAGTGTAAGTGGATACTGTCCATTTGGCCCGTCGATTGATGTATTGCTCGTGTTCAAGGGCAACTCAAATGACCGATATGGTGTAAATATATGCATTTATAATAATAATAATAATAATACGTACTCTTCTCTATATTTGCACATACAAATGATAGATGCCTGTTTGCGCCATCATCGTTAGATTTAGATGTTAGTAGGCATTTCCTCTATATACGTACATTTTCATATATATATATATATATATATATATACTTATTTTTCATACATATATACTTATTTTTCATTTCCTTAATTAAGTTTATTGTTATAAATATGTATATTTTTTTAGGTAAGTTTACCTGACCTACCGTCACGAAGGTGTCGCGCGGGAGTTGCTGTGCTTAATGGCCAGGTGTTTGCCGTTGGAGGATTCAACGGTTCGTTGAGGGTGCGAACTGTCGACCTATACGATCCGCACAGGGACCAGGTTCGTGTCACACAGTATAGATATGGATGATGCAAATGTTGTGTTCCAGTGTGCGAGTTAAACCTGACTATAATCAGTTTTCTTTATGGGCTAAATTCGTGTGGCTATTTCCTCATACAAAACCCGCTTGGTCTATTCTTCTCTGAGAGTGGCGCGTTTACTCAAACAGGTGTCAATAACGATCCGAAAACGAATAAAACTTTATTTTGTCGTAACATGTTCTTGGAGACCAAACGCATATATATGCGCATGTATGTGTAAATGTCTATATTTCGCATGATGTGCAAAATGTCAATTCGTTGCGATTAAGACTGGTGATTTTGCACGGGAATCTAACTAACGAATACATATTGAATGTCTGATTGTTGTTTGATCTTAGTGGACGCAAGCCCCTCAACTCGAAAATCGACGGTCCACATTGGGAGTGGCTGTTCTCAACAACGTGATCTATGCCGTCGGCGGATTTGACGGTTCCACAGGTAATATGATGTGCGAAGACAACACAAATATACATTATGCGAAACAATCCACCTCTTATGCATGTAGACTGCTGTAAGCAAAATTATTCACACCATCCAACGCTGCAATTCTAAGACAGTGATTGACCTTAGAGCGAACGGGGCGACAGATATTTCTTGAATTGGCAGAAGGAGACCGACACCACCGACGGGGAATTGCACACTCTGTACTGCCGAAAGAGCTGTTGTATGTCAACATATTATAGGCCCGTGTCAGCCAAACTGTAAAGGTCTCCACCTGCGAAACCAAAATGTTTTTCACCTTGCGGTGCATTGATGTACACAAGTTTGCAAGCTAGCTAGGTTCTTTTTATGAGACCTGGTCAATCGTACATTGATATACCTGGTAAATAGTTACCCCCGAAGGCAAGTTAGTAGGTATGCGTGATACAGCTGCCCTCTATATTAGTTGAGAGCGCGGCAGAAACACTTCCGTGGTCTTTCAAGCTGCTGTTTCGAGTATCAACAGTAGTCACCGTGGTGGTTGTAGTAGACATTTTTTCTGGGCAGATCGTATTATTGATTTCTGGTGCTTTTTAGCGTTGCCTCTTGCGATTTCTATCAATATTATCAAAATGCTTATGACGCAGATGTCGGCACGCACGTAACTTGACTGTTCTATGAATCTAGGTAACATTTTGTAATGTGTAAATATTGTAACATGTCTCCCTTTGACAAAATAAAGGTGCGTTTGATTAATTGATATAGTACGTAGCACGGTGGCATTTTGTGGCACGCATTTTTCTCGAACGCGATATTCATACTGCGAATAAATGTGGCTATATATATATATATATATATATATATATATATATATATATATATATATATAGTATGTGTAGCTAATTTTATTGACGCTTTTTCTTGTCTTGTTAATTCAGGGCTGAACACGGCGGAATGTTTCGATCCTCGTGTAGCAGAATGGCGTGACATTGCGCACATGTCAATTCGCCGTAGCAGCGTTGGGGTTGGAGTGCTTGGCGGCTTGCTTTACGCGGTTGGCGGCTATGACGGGGCCTCAAGGCAGTGCCTAAGCTCGGTTGAGGTATACGACCCTAAGAACGACGAGTGGAGACCTTGCGCAGACATGATTTCCCGCAGGTGAGTGTCAGCTCGAGACCCTATAACTACTGATCTATTTCCTATAAAAAGGTTTCTCTATTTACGCTAGTGTATAATTGCTGCTCTAAAGCCAAATGAATGTTTTCTGTTTCATTAACTTTTACCGTAACTTTTTTGAGCGGATCAGTGTGAGGTCTATACGGCCTTATACGGCTTCAGCGTCAATAGTATGTTTTTTTTGACATCTAACAACAGCGAAAGACAACCGGTTTTGCTGTAAAACAGTTGCCTACGGTTTTAATATGCGGCGTTTACGTGAGCTCTCAGTCAAGTTTCACTAGTCTTATGAACCCAGCAATTTACTGATATATATATATATATATATATATATATATATATATAGCAAAAACAAGAAATAACGTAAATGCAGAGTTAGAATGATTTCAAGGCTGCTTCTCCAAAAATACTACATTACAATATACTTCGGTTATTTGGTTAACACCTGTTAACCAACCATCTCAGTGATGACTGAGCAGCTCCAGCCGATCCTGCCTCTGAAGCGCTACAGGTTCCTTACATATTTTACACTATATATATATTATATATACATATTGGAAACATTCCATTGTATTACATGTTGTATGTACGTCCTGTGCGCGTTTGCATATGTACGTGTACCTGTACGTTTCAGATCGGGCGCTGGCGTTGGTGTTCTAAATGGATGTCTCTACGCGGTCGGAGGTCACGACGGGCCTGTGGTGCGGAAGAGCGTCGAGTGTTTCTATCCGCTCGAGAGCGAGGCAGCTGGCGCCAGCGGACTGTCGTCTACTAACGCCGGCGCGTCGTTTGGATCGGCGCCTGTTACCTCAGGCGTTCCGAGCGCAGGAGGAGGAGCTGCCCATGGCGTGGCTGTTGTTGCAGCCAGCGTCGGTGGATCTGGCTCTCCCGTTGTAGGTCAGTCTTCTGTTGTCTCGCACTCAGTCACATCGCTTCCTATTGATATGATTGTTGTTATTTTTCCTCGAAACCATTCTTACTGCCCCCCCCCCCCAAGCAAAAGCCAAGCAAATGCTATTCACAGTTCTAAATCGTTAGTAATTAACGGTTCTAATATGCGCACAGGAAGATCACATTTTCAAAAAAAGGTTAACCCCAAGAGTTTGACATTGACGGAAGAGAAATCAGCACGCACACCTAGAATAGCCAAATGTGTATATATATATGTATATTTATATATTCATATATATATATATATATATGTATATTTATATATTCATATATATATATATATGTATACATATATGCGTGTGCTTAATTTGTCGTTATATATAGGTGTGTGGCGGGCGATACCGGACATGATGCTGGCTCGACGCAACGCCGGCGTTGTCGCTCACGAGGGCCGCTTGTACGTGGTCGGCGGCGACGACGGCACGTGTAATTTGGCCAGCGTCGAGGTGTACGACCCCGCCAAGAACGAGTGGACCATGCTCAACAGCTTCATGCAGCAGGGTCGGAGCTATGCTGGTGTCGCCATTGTTGACAGCCCATTCTAGACAAAGGATCTTTCGCTGGATCTTGTCGTCGTCGTCGTCCCTTGTGCTACGGCTCTCAACGGCTGTCATCTTCACTGTCGTCCGCGCACCATCATCATCAACGTCGTCATCATCATCATCATCATCATCATCAGCAGCAGCAGCATCACCAGCGACCTCAACACTTCTTCCCTCAGCATCAAGATGTACTCTGCTCTCATTTCCCAGAAGATGATGACTCGTACTTTTGGAGGGATAAACTAGATATACATACACGCGCGCGCATACAGACGCGTCCATACATTCATACCTAGCATACACGAAGCAATACGAAGCATAGTATTCTAACTCTATGACATTTTATATCAGAGTGAATAAGCATAACTCTGTGTTCAAAGAGGGGAGAGTTTCCGTAGTAAAGCAATGCTACATATTTGCCATAAGTTAAGTGTACGCTTAGGTTAAAGCTGTGGAAATCTCAGTGGGCTAGGCAAATAGCCAGTGGATGAGTATATGCGACGTATCATTGATATGTTCCTTAGGCAGTGTTTGCGCGAAGGTGGCTCGCCGAGGAAAGGCAGCCACAGCTAATTATTAGCCACTCTTCTGGCCGTAAAGTTTGGCGACGCCGAAACTTATCTGCTTGAATTTGCTTACGCCATCATCAGCTTATGATATAAATGTTCTTATTCTCGTCCAGGGTCATAGATAGATTAACGAAGTAAGATAGACGTAGTGAGTTTAACAAAATGCCGTAACGTAAAGAGCCTGCAACGCCACTCTTTCGGGGGGTTAGCACAATTCAAAGTGACGATCATGTCGCGGAATGCTGGCCTAGGAGAGACATTGTAGTTGGTGCCAGAGGATTGTTATATATATATATATATATATATATATATATGCGCATATCATTTCATGCACATGTGTACATACACATACATTTGTTTGTTTGTGTGTGTCTGTGTATAAATATATATATATATATATATATGCGCGTATGACATGCACACGTGTATGTATACATGTTTGTGTGCATATATATATAAATATATATGCATGCATATATACAAAGTTAGAGACACACTAAACCTAATGCCAATCGTTACCGGCACGCGCTAAGCTGAGCGCTGCTGTGATACGACGTTATTGCGCTAGTCAGACGTTTGAAAATCCCCGCCGATAGCGGCCAGTACCCGCAATATGGGTAAGCCGAGCTTTAGGTCTTTGCCGTATATCTGCCGATGATCTTACGGTTCGCACTCCAGCTCCAGTTTTGGCACCACCAGCAGGAGCAGTAGTTATAGCTGTTGTCTGCATGAGGCCACTGTTTCGCTGAACGCATTAGGTATCAATCAATGGCAAGAAATTCCTTTCGTATATACGCAATATTTCCTATAATATAGGCAAACCACGATAGCCAGTTAGTGAGAAGAAGCGCGCTCCAGGGTTGTTGGTTAGCCGGGTAGCTGCGATAGAATTGATAGGTTCGTTAGTTGTACAGAAAACACGATAAGCAGCTTTTTGTCGCTTTAATAAAACGGACAGCCTGACGCTGAAGAACTGCCTGGGTCTCTTTAAAATAATAAGATGGGACTACTAAATAATAGCTACAGAGTTTCGGGGCATTGAACGACATTCTACTACTGTTCTATTACGAGTCTCCCGTATTATGGGTTTGCACTTTCATTCGTTATCTTTATCTTGTCATAAAGACAAGGACGTAAGTTAATATATATATATATATATATATATATATATTGTTGAATACCTTTTGAATTAAATGCCCATAGTCTCGCTGTGCAGTATATCACACAGCGTGCTACTGGCTTCGGATACTAATATACTATTACCATATATCATAATATGTATTTTTACATAAACTGGATTATCACAATGGTTATATCACTACGTAATTAGACAATGGTTTGGTAATATTATGTGCCTATAAATACAGGCGTCTCTACAAACTTTTTACCCACCTTATATATATATATATATATATATATATATATATAAATTACTTTCTTTCAACAAATACTACGGAAAGCCAAGCAGCAGAACGAGCGCATAGTGGAGACACGACTGCCTCGGAAGACGCGGCAGAAACCGTATCCATAGCTTCACAATATTTCACCAGTGAGACCGCCATGTCTAGTAGATACAGAGCTATTCCAAACCTTCCTTAGCACAAATCACACAATCCCAAGGATCCTGCCGACACCCAGGCCGCAGAGGACATGCAGTGAAGAGCCAAGCCTTCAGCGTGGAGACAATTCATCTTTCGCTTTCGACTCTGGATCATCAGCGCGTGCGCTTCTCGAGCTAGCCGAAAGTGGGTTCCAGACCGTGCTCTAAAACTCATAAAGGATATACTTCAAGGCAATCAGTCATTTTAGAACACATGATAGCAAATTAAATATTTTTAGACGACTGGCAGACATGCATAAAACAGGCAACTGGCTTCAGGGAGGGCAACGCTCTCTGCTGTTTGCACTCCGCATATAGAACCAACATTCGGTCGTAAAGATCATCATGTAAGACTTTTTTAATTAGAAAATATATATATATATATATATATATATATATATATATATAAACATTTATTTTCTCGACTAAGGCCTAGTTTGGTTAGGCTTATCAGAAGGCGCCGAATCCTTCTGAAACGCAAACCGTCGATTTTTGAAATGCATTCTGATCCACGGCATCAGATAATCCTTTAAAATTGGCTAATAGCACCTAGCCCCGTCAAATTTTGACTCAATGAAGGCCGAAAACGAGCAGTATGCGCGCGTGATTGGCTATGGCCGGCTCACACAATAACGTAGGCTAGTGCTTGCACGCTCAGGTTTTGAAATTGCTATCGCAGGCCGTTAAATCCTTGTCCCCGCCATACCCGATCACTTGCCCGTTCACCAACAGTGAAAATTATCTTAATGTTTGGAAGCTCGCCACGAGCGTGACGCATGAGAAGGGCGTTGGCTCTTGCAACAAATCTCTGTTTGCTTATCCGTAAGATTATGAACTTGTCGTATCGTAGGACTTTACCTTGAGATTATTCCCCATCCCCGACGTCACGCTGCTGTTTGAGTTTTTCAAGTCACAAGCAATCTTGGCAGCGCTTTGCTTTGGATTCCTCTTCAATCTTGCACTAAATATCTCTGATATTTTTCGACTAGTTGCAGTGAGTTTCCGTTCCGGGTCTGCCGTTGTTCTGTGCCAGCCACCGAGCCTGCGGTCTTGTATCGTTTATTAGTGCGTACCACAAAGCTTGACTTTGAGAGGCTGTAGCTCGTTCACAATGTAGCTATCACGCTTACCCGCCAAATGTTAGCGCTAACACACTATTTGCTTTACTTAAGTTTGATTTGACGCTCTAAGCAGAAACATTCTTTCATTCAGGCAAGCGCGGTGTAGCCAGGTATATATATTGGGTCTACAAAAAAGTGTTTCGGTTTTTTTAATGATTCTCTACAGACAAAACCGAAAAAACTTTTTTGTAGCCCTATATATATATTAGGTTGATTCATAAGTCCGTTCAGATTTTTTGCCCATTTTTGAAGACACATGTCGTTACAACAGAACGTTTTTATTTATTGCTGTATTGCCCACTTTGTTCAACTACCTTAGCCCAACGTTAAGGTAAGCTCATGATCCATCCTACCAGAAGGTGTGCCTTGGCTTCCGAAGTAATGGTCCATATACGTTTTAACACCTTCCAACAAATCGAATTCTTTGCCATTAATAGCATTTCGAAGGGATTGAAACAGATGATAATCCGATGGAGCAAGTTCAGGACTATACGCAGGATGTGGCAAAATATCCCGTCCAAATTCCATTAACTTCTTGGCTTTGAGCAAAGATGTGTGCAGTCTTACATTGTCGTGGTGAAAAATCACTTCCCGTCCGTTCGCCAATTCCGGCCGCTTCTGATCAATCGCCCTCTCCAAATTGTCCAGATATTGACAGTATTTTATCGTATCGATCGTTTCGTTTGGTTGTTACAGCTCATAATAGATCACCCCTTCTCATGCCACCAAAAAATTAACATCACTTTCCTTGTATGTGGTCCAGGCTTGGCAGGGCTTGTTTGGGGCTCGCTTTCTTGTTTAGGCCCCGCCCTTCTGCGGACAACGTTCTTATAGAGCATCAACTTTTCATCCCCTGTCACAATGGTGCGGAGCAAGGGGCGGACCTCGTTCCTTTTTAGGAGTTGATTGCATTCTAGCACACGCTTCTCCAGTTGGCGATTGCTGAACGCGTGCGGCCCCATACATCCAACTTGCTGACGAATCCCTCGGCATGGAGCTGCCTTTGAACGGATGTGTATGGTTCGTCGACAATGGCCACGATCTCGCGCGGGGCTGCACAGTACGGCGCATGCAACTTCCCGAACGGACTTTTGGATCAACCCAATATGTATATATATATTAAATTTGTGATTCGACTGCAGAGTACGCCCCTATCCTGCATGACTCCTAACAGGTTGCCACGTATGTGTGATTAGGCCTCTGATTACAGGAGTAGCGTCATACGATTGTAACGGCCCTGCTACCAGATGTAACGATGTCGTTACGCTGAGCTAACCGGGGATGTAGAACTCAGTACGACGGCAACTACATCGCAAGGGGACCAGGGTTCGAATGAGCGACAACACACGGGCGCAGGTCTGGTGCGTAGCACGGCCGAAATGAGGACTAATTTTGAGCCATTCTATCTCTCTAGTCAATTTATTAGTTTCACACCGCGGCGTGCTGGCACCTTAAAAGGTGGCAGACTCCGCTTTCAAATCGGTCGGAATTTGTGTTTGTCTCGTATAAAGATACGGGTTAATTAGTTAGAGTTAAGTTAGATTGAGCGGCTCGATTGATTAAAAGTTCCAAATGCGTCTACCGTCACCCGTACTGTTGGTAAACAAAACCAACAGCAACGACAGTGCCAGGAAAGCAGAAACACCAAGCGTAGAAACTACAGCAGCAGTCGAAGAAGATGCTTCTCACAGATATTACCAGGAATGCTATCGATCTCGGCCAACAGTGCCTGCAACGGAAAGAAGCGAGAGCGGTTGAGCGGCCTGCCACCTCACTAAGATAATGTTGCGGTCAGTGCTGTTTTTTTTTGTAAGTTTTAGAAATTCTTAATCAACATTTCTCCTGCTGTCCCCCATCATTCCGCACCCCATGTAGTTGCTCCAGATGAACGAGAGCAATACCAAGTTTAACCGGCCTGAGTGGGTGCGTCGAAACTTCCTAGGGCCCGGCTGCTTCCTCCTCCCCCCGTGCACTTTGTCTCGACTTGTATCGCTCTAACTTCTCTATCCTGTACTTTACAGGGTCTCCTTGAGTGTCAAAATGTAATCGAACTAGTTAGTCGTCTCACGGCTATAGAATCTGCGTGCCGTGCTACCCTAAAAGTCTTGCAGTGCAGAACGAGGTGTTCGGCGTCGTCCGGCTTACCAGAGCCATTCTTGTCACGGATGTCACTATTCGCCTTTTAATCCTCATCATGTAGCTTTAGAACTGACAATGTCCGGCCAGCACTTGCGTCATACAGTAGGATAGCTCGCCATGTTGGCAGTCGTACCTTATTCCGAGGTCTAGTATTAGACTTTTGGTCCAGGTACCCTTGGTTACCCTGGGGTCTTACCTTCGCCTGTTCATTCTGCCTGGTTGCAATGGTAACACTCCTGGCCATGGTCAGGTCCAATTCTCCGTCTAGCAAACGCTTGCTTCTCTCCCCCGCAAGCATGTCCTATAGTAGCATCTTGACAGGACCTAGGACCAGGAGAGCTTTGGTCGAAACCGTCCGGTATGTGCGGCTCACCCTTATCGCCAGCGTCCGTTGGGTTGACCTTAGAGTTCCGTCAAGCTTCGGCAGCATACGCGTTAGGTTCAAGGACACCTTTTTGACATTATCAGTCACATGCTTCACATGCGCCTATCCCGTAAGTCTTTTATCGAGGATGACCCCAAGATACCTCGCCTTTTTTTCTGAATTATGTTGGGTGGCACGCGTCTTACCCCTCTTATTCTCTGTTGGCCTGTTAGGTACATCGCCTCTGTTTCGTTGGGTGCGAGCTCAAGACGATGGCTCTATATCCACTCGTTTGCACTGGTCAAGGCTTTATTGGCAGCGCTCTCTAGGACTGACTCAGTCCTAGCCGTAGCCATGAGTGTGACATCGGTGTACGCTAGCGTGTCCACCCCATCCGGGAGATCCCATCTCGAGCACCTCGTCGTAGCCAGAATCCAAAGCACGAGCCCCAAAACCAAACCCTTTGGGACTCCACCTGTAACCTTGTACTCCTGCCTCCCCGCGACCACACCTCTATCACCCAGGTAGAATGAAATTATACGACGGACGTAAGCGGAGATTCCCTTCCTCTTCATCGCGTCCACAATCACTTCCCAGTTCATTGTAATGAAGGCCTTCCTGACATCTGCAAATGAGGAGCACGAAGCCCCTCATTGTGAAGGTCTTCGCGGTGTCCTCGCCCGCCCGTTGCAGCACTTTCTCTAGCATCTTCAGCACCCGAGCGTTGAGCGACTTTCCCAAAAGCGCTCCCTCGGCGTCGATCTCCTTGTTGAGGCGGTAGACTAGGACGTTCCCTACCCAAGGTGGTCGGTGCTGGTCTACTAAACTTCAGCTACCCACTCTGGGGTCGCGGGGGCACCCCGCGTCGACAGCCGACAACTTTTTGCAGGTGCAGATCTTACGCGGGCAATAAAAGTAATGATGTGATGGGATTTATTACGATTCGTTCGAAGTTTTAGCAGGGGACCTGTGTAATCTGTTTAACCAGATACTCGGCAGGGGGCACAAACCCCAGGCTTACTCCGCTATTCAAGAGCGACAACACGGACGATCCAAATCTCTGCCGGGGTATCGCGTCAAAGCACACAAATTATTTATCTCGAGGGTGTTTCCAACTGTGGGGAGTGCTTTACCTCCGGAGCAATTTTAATGCAGGAAGGGTCGAGGGGATCCTTACTGGGGTATGTGAGAGCTCTGTGACGACTTCGAAGTTTTTCCTCAAATCGACTGACCTGTTATGATTACGGACGATTCAGTGGCCTTCCAACTGCCTCTGGGACCGAGAGTTCAAAGGAGTATTTATGTAGCTCATTTTATGGCCAACAGCCTGCTCCGGCCTGCCAATCCTCTAACACGCATGCAGGGGTATGCACGAACTATTTAAGACTTGTTGCTAGCAGACAATGAAATATATTATTGCTGACCTGACCGTACGAGGTCTTTTTTGAGTGTGACTGATTGCTGTCAGCATTAAGATAGCTATGCTAAACAGCATTGTGCGGCTGCATTTTAATATGGACTACAGCAATTATTTTTGCTGGAATAGGAATCATACTAGCTAGCATAGACGGGCTACTCCAATTTACTTATTGCCATTGTGGAATAGAGATGTACCAAGCGTTCTTGGATGCTTTCTTATAAACTAAAAATAAAGATATTTATTGTTTTTCAATCACCCCAATTAAATGTTGTATAGTGGAAACAGTCTTTGGAATTTTAGGTATCTAACGTATGCTTAGTCAGGTGGCGCCTACCGTCGGACTGCTTGCGTCGTTTACTTGAGGGAGGACGTCCTCAAATAAGTCACGCAAGTCCAACGCGTCGCTCAGCGAAGCAGTATTACTCACCTTGCGATAGTCCTGCTCAATGTTGACAATCTTTAGCGGCGGGTGGACTATCGCACTATAATACATACATAATGTTTATTTCGCAATAACATTGCATTTCAAGATGGTACATAAGTACATTACAATTCATTCAATATATACAATTTGAACACTTCAGCGACCGTCCCACCGGGCGAAAAATCGCACTAAAATAGAATATCCTAATCAATAGTGTTCAGATTCGTCGGATGCAAAAAAGAGCTACCTACAAAGCTGCGGCACGATGAACGCGGATTCTTCGATATCAAAAACGGTAGCCTGCAAAGCAGCGATACCGCGTGACGCTGCGAACTAATCAACGGGTCTTGCGAGATACTTTTTCGTGGCGAGTATCTCGCAACACCCGCTTCTGTCATAACATTCGTCGTCTTGCCCGCACCCTGTTCCTATAACCTAGCTCCTATTATTCGAATGGAGTCAAAATTAAGCCTTACATGTGGACCAATGCTGTTTACAAATAGGCTAAAATACGCCATCTTTCAGTTCCCTTGTAGCTTGTGCTCTTGCCATCACGCATCATCGAGAATCCAGATAGGGCAAAAACTTCAAACGACCCTTACTGTGGAGATCTATGATGACCCAAGGAACCCCACCTTTTCCTTTTAGGCACCTCATCTCGACCAGCCCGTGCCGGTTGTGCAAATGTTTCCATCTTGGCTGCTTTCTTGGCTGGTAGGCAAGGTGAGCAAGAAGCATGTGTCGTCTGCGTCTACGCTTATGCCGAAGTCGTTGTGTAGTCAATAACCTCCCTAAGAGACTTGCTTTTTACCCGGCGGCCTCCCGTACTTTCAGGCTTTATCTGCTTCCGTACTTCACCCCGTTGTTTATCCGGGTACTATCTGCAGACATTCCTTCGGCCAAATAGACCTGGCTAACCCTTAGTGCATCCTATTGCCGCCGTTACAGTTCTATGAAACGGACGGTCGCAGCACCGCCGATCGGTGGCATACACCATGCCAGGTTGAAAATGACCCACTAAGCCTGTGCGTTAACATGTCTCACATGTGCCGTTCCATATAACTCGGTGACAAGGATTACTCGGAGGTGTTTCCCCTTTTTTCTAATTTAGACCGGCCTGCCACCTTAAAGTGAACTTTCTTTGACTTTTTATAGCCATTGACATTGTATTAGTCTTATTAGCTTCGCCACTATATATAAGTTTCTATAAGATCTATAAGATTATCTTCACTGTCCGTATTTTGTAAAGCCGTATCGGTCCGAGCTAATGCCATTAGGGCCAGGTCCTCCGCGTGAAGTTAACAGTTCTGCGCTTTCTAGATAGTCGCTGATGTATCGAACTTCGTCATAAAGAATGAACAGGAGATGTTGAAGAAGTTTATGGGCCTGTAGGCCAAGGAACCTATGTTATGCACTAGTTAGGAATGAATTCTAACCTGGCTTTTTATATTGTTTCGGGGGTCCCTCTTTTCTAACCAGTTCGTTGGCCAGATTCTGGAAAACCCTTTGCCACAGTTAAGAAATAGCTTGACGTGGTTTAACTAGGCCAGGCGTTCTTGCACGTGCTAGACGCTTCCCAGCTAGTTCAACCTCTTAATATTACCTCCTGAACAGCCTCCAGGACGACCGGGAACGCCTCGTTCCTTCTCAAAGACTGTGTCGTAGAAAGAGCAAACAATGGTCCCCGCAGCATTTTACGGCATGCCTCATACTTCTTCGTGATTTTAGCGACAAGTACTCGGAGCGTCTTTTAAGTCTTCTAGTCAACCAGTTGAGGTCCGTCTCGTGTCACGTCTGCCTTGCCAGCTCCTCGTATTCATGTGAATCCTTTGGAGCTTAGTACAAACCTTTTGGGCTTCGTTGCACAGGAGCAGAAAAGCAGGCCCACGCACGTACGCCCGATTCTTTGCAAGTCGGTTAGAGCCGCGCGTGCTGGTAGCGTTGAAGTCCCCAATTATAGCTAGTTATTTTCTCCCTTGACCGCCCATGCTTTTAATTGGTTTCGCTAACAACGTTTTCAAACAAATTTCCCAAAGTCAATCGGATAAGAAAGAAGCAGCTGTAGAAAACTGCTACTCCATCTACCTTGACTCAAGTGAATTCTGACCTTAAGCCGAGTCCCTAATTACCAAACTCTGCTCCGAATCCGTCCACCATGTCGCAATGTTTGCCTCACCGCACAGCCCCGTCCGTGTTCTACCTGGCGAATTCCATATAGAGCTCGGACAACAGGCAAAGATCAGTGCCTACTCGGGTATTGTCATTTCCAGCATAGTAACCGTCGTGCTCCTCTCCTCGTATTTTTTTCCCAATTTCCTCGTTCTTTCCGCCTTGTGGGAGGGGCCATGCTCTCGGCGCAATTGCCATTCATCAGGCAAATATTTTTTTTCCGATTACTTAAGCGTCCAGGAATCCAGTCTAGTCGCCGATTAACTTTAATTACATATGCTGCATGCGCCTACAAAATAGAATACGCAAGTAATAATTTCCATATTGACCAATTAACTTTATTTCATCTTATTGTATTCAGATACTTTTGAATGTAATCGTTTATAGTCCGATTATCGCTTACCGTTCGTCCTCCATAGTAGTTATTATATGAGTGATGCTTATAATGACGCGCCGCTGAACCTGTAAATGAAAAAACAATTAGTATCCAACAATTCATACTAAGCATGTCAGACCAAGAGTCACGATGTACCTTACAACTGCAAGGTTAACTTGACATGCACATTGCTATCTATCCAAAAATCGTGTAGAGAGAGGTATTTTAAACATGGCTGTGTATATCGAAAGTACTAGCTGCAAATAGCACAATCTGAGTAACGACGGCGCACTGTACTTCAGCTGTGCATTGAAAGGTAGCTACTTACCGGCCTATCAGCTACTACCAAAGCAAACAAGATGTCATTCAATAATAAGAGACAAATGAAAAAAAGTAGGTGAATATTCAGTATCTGTCAATGCAACGTTATCCTCGTCGCTCTCTCGTCGCGATCTGCGTTCGACATCATCGAACTGCAACTGGGGCACGCGCCGCTCGCGCGGCACGTTTCAACGGAACGCGTTCAGATAGCCAACGTCAGGATTCGGGATTCAAATATCGCACGTGTGCGCTGCTGATGTCCGCAGGCATCCGCCCAACCGCTGGACCGGTGGTGACTGGTGGACACGATCGCCCCAAACAGCACAACAGGATCATCTTTGCCCATAACGCAGTTGTCAGGTGCAAACGGTGCGGCATTTGCTTGAACGATCACCGGACGGAACAGATAACAGGTTCAACGGCACTCGGCCTTTGCACAACCCTCGCTGTGCTCGCGTTCCCCCGCAGCTATGGCGCGTGCTGCCGCCGTCTTTGCTCAGGTTCAAACTGCCACCGGGCTAGTCGTCGACGTTGATGGAAGATCTCGCGTCGGCTCCTAATCCCGATTCGAACACGATCTGTGTATCCTCCTCATCTGGTGCTGTAGTTGTCTCCGAAATGATATCAGGATGTCTGGATAATTCCGGTATCTCCACGAACGTCCAGCATGACCTCCGTTACTCTGGAACCGTTATCTGGCCCCTAACCGAGGTCAAACCCACCTGACACTACCCTGTTTCAGCCTATTACACGTCTTCATAGTGACAACCACTACGTTACACTATAGATCATAGACCTAAACCTAGCTCACTCTCGGCATCACTTGACACGAACTATGCTTCGTTGAGAAAAAGATTCGCCCGAAGGTGCCTTTGATAACCCTCGTCAACTAGGTAGATTACCAGAAAAGCTGCCTTAGTTACAACCTGTGACGCTAAAGCTCTGCACTAATCTAACCCTGTTCACTATGAGATGACGCACAATCCACGGCCACGGTTCTATTCAAGGCGACAGTAAGACATACATACAGACCCTCCCCCTTCTGTGGCC
Organism: Dermanyssus gallinae; assembly: GCA_003439945.1. Taxonomy (NCBI): domain Eukaryota; kingdom Metazoa; phylum Arthropoda; class Arachnida; order Mesostigmata; family Dermanyssidae; genus Dermanyssus; species Dermanyssus gallinae. The sequence goes on from QVRM01002755.1 coordinate 243,760, forward strand.
AATGCATGTTTTGGCCAGGTTTTACCATCAGTCGCCGCCCGGATCAGCGGCAGGAAGAAGAAACCGGCATGCGTTGATGACTGGTGCAACCGCACACCCCTATTTGCAATAGGATGAGCAAATCACAGCTACGCGTGCTGGCCAGGAGCGAAAACGAAAAGCTTCCTGTCTTGCCCTTTGTCGATGCTGCCATTACTGCCACACTGGCACAAACAAGACGTCATACACGTTCAGGTAGTCGGGTGCACCCGACTGAGTTGACAACGCAGCGGTAGCGTAACCCAGCACCAGGAACAACAACAAACGCAGGAACAGCCTGAACAGCGGCGCGGCGCAGCGCAGCGGCAACAGGAGCGGCATGAACTGTACAGGTCTACCGGCGGCGGCGGCGGTGGCGACGGCGGCGGAGTCGCGGTAGTAATGGTGGTGGTGATGGTGGCGGGAGAATCGCCACCACCAACACCACGGCCCGTGTGCAGCAGGAGTTGTGTCACAGCTTGGACAGCCGTCGACAGTGGCCGGAACCATCAGGAATCACAGAACCGGATCCATTAGTCTGCAGCGACGATACGTCCGAGCTGATCAGCAATCGAACCGCCGTGTTCTGCGCGTTATCACGAATGTCACGCGGCAGGAGCTGGAGCTGAAGCAGCAACAGCGACAGCAGCAGTTGTTGGTGATGGTGGTGACGGCGTTGATGCTGTTTGGTGGCCGTAGAAGTCGTAGAAGCAACTCGCAAGGCCCGTTTAAGCTAGGAGCAGCAGCAGTAGCAGTAGCTAGCTTGCTAGCGTGGCCTTTTCCCTGCCACTGGTACACTGGTGGACTCTTTCTGCTTTCGCGGTAGTAGGCATGCTATACAGCGCGGATGGCCTCTTCACGCCTGCCGCACACATGAGGCTCGCATGTCTTTCTCTCTTTGTCTCTCTCTCTCTCTCTATGCTCGTATCGCGCCCGCTCAGCGCCAACAGCAGCTTCAGCAACAACACCGAAACACCGCCGTAATGCCTACAATACAGCATCCCACATCTTAATATGTAGTCGTCGCAGCCTTTCGCTCCTTATTGACTAGACACGCAGAAAAATACTAACTAAGCTGCACGTGTGGTAGTACCAACCAGTCGTGCTACCACTACTACTACTACTAATAGTAATAATATGAGTAATTATTCTGTCGCGCGTTTCTCCGCAGGGTCATTACCTGCTGCAAATACAAGGGTATGACCAACGGGAAAACGAAAATCTCCCGAAAATACCAATTGGCTATAAATGAAAATGAATGCAAGGAAAACAATCAAGCGAGGCAATACGAAACAACACCCTATGTAGGTCAACAGAGCTGAGGTTAGCAACATACGCAATCACTGCTAACATGCTACTACTACACACAGCTCTGTAAGTGATTATTATTCGATGTGATGCAAATTTGCCCCTTTATAACCGTATGGAAGCCTTTACATGCCTGACAACAACCTACATTCATCTAAACGAACATCAATAGGAAGTCCCAACATTTTCGACCAAAAAATGAAAAAGACACTCGCCTTTGCGATGCATGGGCTGCTTTGCCGGCAGAAGTTGTATGACGGCACACCCCGGGCAGCAGCCGGAAGCGTACGTTCGCTCCTGAACGTAGTGTGTAGGAGCATCAGATTCGCGTTTTTCGTGTTTCCAGACCGAATTCGTGCATTTTCACCTCTCGTCTGTGGGTTGGGTAGTCGACCCAGTAAATCGTCTCCGTACGAGGAGGGTTCATCTGCGGATGATAATACTGGCCACCGTCGTCGTCGTCACCTGATGTTGATGATGCTGCTGTTGCTAATCGTGATGAAGGTGATAATGATAACGTTCCTGTTCCGTCTATAAAGCGGCATCTTCTGCCTTAATGCTACGAAGTAGAGTTTCTAGTAGCCTTCTGCCGATCTGGTTTTTGCTCGCTGTGGGTTTGCTTTGCTATCGTTTTTGTTGTCGTTAGCTGTTATTGTTGTTGTAATTGGAGTTGCTGGTGTTGTTGTTTGTTTGTTATTGGCGGCGGCGGCTATTTTCGTTCTGCTTCGTCGTCGATGATGGTATGATCATCTACGGTACGATACGGTACACATGTAAGGTACGGTACTACATTCGTCTGTGCCGCCTGCCGGCCGGCCAAACCGATACGTGGTCGTCAATCGTCCCTCTCATCGTGGGAGCCTTCATCGTGTGATTCGCTGCCAGCTCCGTTGCGCTCTTCAGAGTTACGTCGACGTCCGCCGTCTCGGCTACGGCCGTCGGCCGGCGAACGACTCCGCGACCTCGAGTAGTCACGCTCTCGATCGCGCGAGTCGCCGCGTGCCGCCTTCGCGCCTCCCCGCGACGCCCGATGCTCGCGTCCCGCCGACGACGAACGTTGGTCGTCGTCGTCGTCATCGTCATTCTTGTTATCGCCGCCTGCGCCGTGCGAGCCGGCACGGCGATCCTTGGGCTCCTTCGAGCGGGACCTGGCGTTCCGGCCGCCGTTCTCATCATCATCGTCCTCATCATCGTCGTCGTCGTCGTTCGAACGCGATCGCCGGTCACGCTCTTTGGAGCGCGACCTCGCGTCCCGCTCCATCTTGTTCTTCTCGTCGTCGTCGTCATCGTCCTTTGAACGCGACCTCGCGTCGCGCTCCTTCGAGCGTGACCGGCTGTCCTTCGAGTCCTTCGAACGCGACCGCCTGTCGTCCGAGTGCGACCTGTCACGGTCCCGGCTCGATCGATCATGAGACTTTTCCCTCGACGAGCCTCTGTCGGCGCCGCCGCCACCGCGGTCCTTTGAACTGGATTTCCGCTCCGAATGGTCATCGTCTTTCGACGTCGATCGCCTTCGAGAATTCGAATCCGATCGGCGTCGGTGCGAACGCGAGCGGGAGCGCCTAGAATTTAAACACTTTTTTAAGGAGGTTGTTTTTCATTCTAGACTATCCTTCGTCTTCTACGGGCTTGGCACTTAACCTGAGGTATATCTTCAATGCACCGACAGTGGGCCGGACATGTTAAGATAAATAGGGTTTCTTTTCCCCAACAGTTCTTGTGGCAGCATGGCCGCTGACTCTCAGCGGTATGGTTTATCATCTCTTCTCAATGAGCATCGCTCAAAGAAAATTCGACCAACAACAGGGATCGAACCGGCGACATCCCGGTAGATAACAAGCATGACTAGCGCACTAGTCCCCTATACCACGCCGCCACAAGAGCGGGAGCGCCTGCACACGTATCAACACAATTCATCAACCTCACCATCATCATCATCATCACCGCGGTCGTGTTCATCATCATCATTAATATGATAATTGTCATCATTGTCACAAATTAATAACTTAGTTTAATTAGACTAGCAGGTTGCATCTGATGGCTGCTTATTCTTTTACTTAGTTGTGATTTATAATAAAAATGTAATGGTTCATAGATGTACTCTTTAATAGTGGACTAATATATATATATATATATATATATATATATATATATATATATATACAAACATGTATAGACAGAAATGTGCACAAGGACCTGGTAAATGTTTTGAATTTCTAAAATAGAGTACAATTATGCATATTGTTAATTTTTGCTAAAAGTTAAATCATTAATTACACCAAGTTCTTGGGGTGGTTGATACACCACGGTACTGTTTAAATCATGTGCAGCTCAGTGTACACAGGTGAATATATATAGCTTCCCAATTACCTGTCACGAGAACGACTTCTACTTCGTCGCCGACTTCGGCGGTCCCTTGAACGGGATCTCTCGCGACCGCCGCGTCCGCCTGGGCGTGCGTACTTGGCCATCGCAATTCGGAGCTCACGTCCATCCAGTCTAAGGAATAACGCAGTGCATTCCAGAATGAAACGAACGAATTAACGATGGTGCGTAATATTGATTGATTAATTTACTATTTGCCTGGCAGAAGTACCTAATGCACATGTCACCCTTTTATATCATGGGCGTTTAGAGCGGCAGCATATATATATATATATATATATATATATATATATAACCTACGCATCCATATCTTCAAGATATCCTCTTACACCTACTAAGTATTTGCCTTCAATTGAGAAAACCTCTTTCTTGTAATATAGACCTGGTCCTTTCTAAAATTTGGACCTAAAGCTAGGGTCTTCGACAGGGTTACATCTCTGCCCCCCCCCCCCCCTGCTCCCAAGGCTGTACATTCTTTTACCTTATGTGCAATTGACCCATCCCCTAACCCACAAACTCGACATTATATACTCCCTTCCGTATATTTAGCTCATTGTATCCTTTTTATCGAACATCCGTGCCCTGGCATCTGCCAATAGCCCACTCACTGTATATCCATTCTACTCCGCCCTTTTCCCGCTTTTCCTTTTCATATATCCGGAACCTATCGTCAATTTCCACCTGCCCTCATATGACTTTTTTTACCCCCAATTTCACAATTTTCTCCAATACCCTAGCCCTTGCCCAATCTCCCTAGCGGCGAACTCTACTCTTCGATCCCACTTCGTCTTTATCCCTAGTGCCGTCTTCACCAGCTGAATCTGCTTAGCTTATATTTTATTTGTGACATTCTTAATCCTAATACTAAAACTTAGCTTACTTTATACTTCCTTTTGTACATATTTTGACATCCCCCTCCCCCCTAAGAAACTCCCTGGCGCAAATAAAACCCAATGCAAATGTTATCACTTCTCTATGTATTGTTTCTAACTTCTTTCCCAACCCCGTGCTGTGACCAGAGAGGCATTAGCAAAAGTCAGTCCTGGTATATACTAGACCTTCCATATATTCCTTGTTCCTATATTTTTTATTAAAACCCCCGAGGCCCTTACCCCTTGCTACATTTCTTTCTCTTTCAGTATATATATATACATATAAGTAGTACCACAAATTTAATTTTCGGGATTTCTCCATACCTGTAACCGTCGAGGCGGTCCATAGCTGTTTCAGCGTCTCTACGATCGTAAAATCTCACGAAAGCAAATCCGCGCGATTCATTATTACGCGGATTCCTTGGAATGTAGACGTCCCCCACCTCACCGTACTTCCTGCAGTGCCAAACATTTTTCGTTAGCTAACATTTGGCCATTGTTATATTAGCCAGTTCGTTTCATAAGACAATCGGTCAGTATAATTGTATATTGTTAATTGGTGTGGAGTTCTGCCCCATTTGTATATTTAATATTCCCAGTTTTCCACCGAGGTCATTCGGTCTGTTTTGCTTAGAAGCGCCTTCATCAGCTACACATAGGACCAACGACGTTGGGCGATTTTAAAGGCGCCGAAAATAGAGGAGCGACCAATCTGCGTAAAATTCGCTGTTAAAAAGTTCTGAATTGGTGCATGTACGAGCTGCTTAGGGTGATCGGGCAATGTCCCGAAATACTTTGTATTCGTGGTACCGTCGATTTCGCTAACGAAACCAAAAATGGCCCGCGTTCGGGAAGGTCCTCGCCGTCAATAACAGAAGGCACCGTTGAAAAAGTCCATGATTTCGTACTCATCAATCGCCCAATTACTATCAGGGAGATAGCTGAAGATTGAAGATATCTTATGATCAGTTGTAACAGTCTTGACCGATATTTTATGCGCCAGAAGACCGGCAGCGAAGTTCATTCTAAAAATGTGAAATTTCGAGCGAATTGCGAGCGTTCGCCCGACGACGAATTGAAGCTTCAAGCTGTAATAGAACACCCCAGATTACCTCAAAGAATAATTACAGGACACGAGTCGTGGGTGTATATGGTTACGACGTCGAGACCAAAGACTAATCCTCCCAGTGAAGCTTCCAAGGAGAGAGTCGACCGAAGAAATTCAGATCTAACACCAAGAATATTTTGGCTGATTATTTTTTCGACTGCAATCGTCTTCCACGGATGGCCACCACTTGGATTTACGGTCAATAAGACATATTAATTTAGATTTTAGAAAAACTGCGCGAGCACGCCTAACGCCACCCCTGAACTCTGCCCAAACAACTGTCGGAACCTTAATCACGACAACGGATTAGTTAAAGAGAAATTCGATTTTCATATTTCCGCCACCTCCCTATTGGCCGGTTCTAGCTTCGTGCGACTTGTCCCTGTTTCCTCGGATCGAAAAACAATTTGAAGAGTCAACGTTTGGAGGCTAAAGAGGGGATATAAAAAAATCACAGGAGCAAGCCAACTCGATGCCGAATGACGGATAATTGAAAAAATGTTTCGAACAGTTATTCAGAAGGTGGCATTACAATTTTTGAGTTGCCCTCATACACACACATGTATATATATATATATATATATATAAGGAAAACACGACCATCGTACATGTTAGTAATAAAATGCACTTAAAAAAGTATATATATATATCGCATAGAGAGAGAAAACAACGCTGATGAGCAGAGAGAACAGCTCTTACCTGAACACACGTTTGAGGTCTTCGATCGTTGTTCGGTACGTGAGGTTGTCTACCTTGAGAGAGACCATCCCGTGGATATCGGGCGGGCCACGGCCTCCTCGCGACATGCTGTCGATTTCTGTAGCTTCTTCGCTTTCGCAAAAGTAGCGTTTATCGTACGCCGTACGGACTACGCACGGGGCTTCTACAGCGCGTCGTAGTTCTACAGCAGCAGCAGCGGCAACAGCAGCAGAAAATCACCGCAGAATCAGAAGCCGCCGCACTTGTAGTGAAGATGTTAGAAGTGCGAGATGATTACTGTAGCTAATAACAACATCAGCAACGACAATGAAAAAGCTGATTGTGCCGGCTACGCACTATCTATTCTGTATCTAGCGTGTTTTCGCTGGTTAGTCGCTGTTGTTGTTGTTGTGCTTTAACGGCGACTTTTGCTGCTGCTGCCGCTGCTGTTGGAAGAGCTTTTGGTGCCGCCTGCCTCTGTTGTTGCTGCTGCTGCTGATTATGGTGCTGTTGTTGGTGGGTTTTTTTCGGTTTCCTCTTCTCTACCTTGTTGTCGTCGTCGCCGTCGTTGTTGTTGTTAATGTTGCCGCTGACACTGACCGCCAGGCTAGCGGGATGTTCGATACAACGAACTCAGTAGTCGAGTAGTCACCACGCAACAGATTACACATATTAGGCGGCAAAACACCACCACCACCGTCTTCACAACGACAAACGAACGAACAGAGTGATGATTAGTTCGTCGTTAGTTGAGAAGCGTTTGTGGTCGTCGTCGACGACGACGACGACGCACATAGGCAGTAACAGTGGTATAAACACAACCACCACGACAACCACCAACACCTACAGCAGCAGCAGCAGCAGCAACAACAGAAGCAACACCAGTCGTCACAAAACTACCTGCGCCGCAGGTAGAAACCACGGCGGTTAGTGGTGCTAAGAGTCGGTGCGAGCAGCTCTAGTTCATCGTCGACGCTGCCGATCTCACGCTACGATGCAGTTCTGTTGTAGTAGTAGTAGTAGTAGTAGTAGGCAGAATAGCAGACGACGCGCCCGCCGTTGCCGCAGTGTCGCTAGGCTTCTGGCTAATGCTAGGCGGCGTGCAAACAAGCGGCGGCGGCGGCGGCGGCGGGAAAGCGGACTTCAGCAACTGGGCGGGCTGTACAGCTTGATGAGGCCACGCCCACCGCCGTTCGCCGCCGCCACTGTTGTTATTATTGTTAGCAGTAGCATGCCCGCGTCATTTTGAAATTGGACTGGACATAGCATACATGCAATTATTTATTAAAGGCTCATTTTAAGTCATGTTAAGTGTTAAAATGAATACTAAGCTGTATGTATTTTAAATCTTCAAGCGGTCAAAAGCGATAAAAACGTATATATATATATATATATATATATATATTGAGTCAGCAACTATTGAGGCATCTAACTTTACAACTCAAAATCCTGCTTCCACTTAGCAGACTGTGGCATAACTTACTTTGTAACGTTATCTGATTGAGAGCCGTTTCACGTGTTATATATATATATATATATATATACGAACGTTGACTAAAAAAATTACGTACATTGGAATTGAACACGCCCGTATAAAATATGAAACGTCTCATACGCCATGTATATATATATATATATATATATATATATATATATTCATTGTAATTAATTACCAACAGTGAAAACATGACAAGTGAATCTCTGCCTTTACGAATTTACGAAAGGTCCAATGTAGAAACCAACGATCTCTGGAGGGTTTCCCGAACTGTGGCTGCGTTGCCCCGTTGCACATTCAGCAACCGGCGCTGTGTGAGAAAATCGCCCGCTCGCCTATCACCGCTGGCTAAACCTAGTCGCTTCCCGACCTTTTGTAGCAAACCGCGAGTGACCGGGCCCGGTCCGCCAAGTGTCTCGAAGGCAAGTGGGTAGAACCCGTACGGGTACCCGATGTTCGGGTATTGTCTCCCCTTGCCTGCCTCGGCGGGAGCTGAAGCATATCCGGCCCGGGCCGCTCCAACCATTGAAGGGGCTTTGTTCACGAGTCGAGAATGAGCCAGCAACTGTCGCGTCCCAAACCAGCATGCAACCGTTCTCGAACGGGGTTAAGGTCAGGCCGTCAGGTCTCTTCCCGCCTTCCCTGTCCAGTCCGACGGATTCCAGGACGCACTGTAGGCCACTAGAGAGTAAGGCTCCTCTACTGGAGGTTTCGTTCAAGGCTTGGTGTTTGGCTCGCCTACCTGCGCTGACGATGCAGGATAGCCCGTGGCGTCCGTCACCGCAGACGCAGGTGTGAGCGTGCACAAGGTCCGTCCCCAAACGAAATCCGACCGCGATTCTCACCGACTCGTCATCTAAGAGCGTTCCGATCTGAGCACAGGGTATAGCGTAGAGCCCCTTTGGAGGAGACGGCCCTATTAGCGTCTGTGGCGCTTCCCGCAATGATATATATATATATATATATATATGCGTTGTCTTCGTCTAGATTGTTTCGCGCAATCACCAATTACATCATTGATAGATAGATTAATTGATGCCATAGGTACATACATTATATATATATATATATATAATATTGTAACGTTTGTTGTGTTACGCTAAGTCAGCTTGGGGATGTAGACTCATCCGGACGGGTACTGCAGCCCGAGGGACTCAGGAACGATGAATGACGACACGCAGCATACGGTCTAATGCAAAGCACGGTCGAGCAACGGATGGTTATCAAGCCATGCTGCTCGGTCTATTTATTGGTTCACGAGGCACCGCGGCGTGCTGACACCCCAAAGGGTGTCAGAACCCGCTCTCAATCGGTCGAAATTTACAGGGTTGGTTTGTTCGTACACGAATACATAGTGACTTACTTGACTGCCGATATAGGTCAACCTCTCGCGATGTCGGCCGATGATCGTTGCGGCGATGAAGTGTTTTCGGCGCGAAAGCGTTTGTTAGTATCGTGGTGAACGTTGGACGCTTGGACGTGCCAGAGATTGATTGGGTGATGCACACACTTGTCACTGCCTTCGTCGAGATTGCTTCGGCGCAAGCACCAAGTACATAATCGAATAGATAGATAGATTGATGCCATAGGTAGCATACACTGCGAACTCCGACGTGGAGGTTATGGGGAGGAAATCGGCTTCGGTTTAAGAGTAGGGTTGTGATTCCACAATCTCATCGCTGTAGCTGTTGTTTTTTCTGCCCGACGATGCATCATGCATTGGCCGCCAAAACCTCCCGCCTTAGATATCAGCATTTCTCCAGCGTCTAGGTGACGCCGCGCAACGGTCCCCCGCTCTATGCCTGTCCTGTCTGGTTATATTCTCTATCTCTCTGCTAGCGACGCCACCACCAATCTAGTTACTGCACGCTGCTGCTGCTGCAGCAAATGTTGCTGAATGCGTGCGCGGAATTCAGCGCTGAAGCGGTGGCATCAAACCGCACAGAGCGAGATCAAACTGGCTGGCTGGCATTTTTCGCTTGTTTGGCTGGCTCTTCTTGATGGAGTGTCCGGCGACCGGTTAGCGACATTGAGAGAGTTTGATGGTGCCTGTCCATCGAGCTGAAAACACCAACAACTCTTGATGGTGTCCATTCTCCTTCCCCGCTCATCTGTTAGCCCCCCTTTCGTCTCTCGCTCTCTCTATATATTTACATATATATGGATATATATAGAGTTTTTTTTTGGAGAGAGAGGTTCAGGAAAAATGCGTTACGCACACCCAGTTGATGGTAGTACTGGATGCAATAAGCAGCACCCGATGGTCTGGGTAGTGTGTGACTTCCCGTTAGTCAGGGTTTACCCACTAAAAACCCTACTTCCTCTCGTGAATTCCCCTCAAAGTTCGGAACTGACTAGGCAGTACTTCGAGGATATATAGAGGCTGCCAGTGCTGTTCTAGCCACTCCCTCGCAGGATTTAGGCATTAGGCTGCTTGCACTCTCGTCGAGCGCGGGGGGTTGCTAGGGGGTTGTATTCGTCTGCGCCTCGCGACAGGAGGAGACACTAGATAGGTGCACGGGTTCGAGCTCCACCGTTGCACATCTCTATCTGTGGGGGTTCGTCTTTGAAGCAATGAGAAAAGCAGTTCCATGGACGTTAAATCTTTCCTGAGAGTCAGCCCAGAAATTATTATTTTTTTGCCAGGCTCGCACTCTCGCGCACGGAGTCGCAGAAGCGGCGGCGAGAAAGCGACACGCCGCTAGAAAACATGGGTGTCTGGTGTGATGCCGGATGTCCCTGTGTCTTCCTTTCTATATTTGTTTTGTTGTCCGCCATGTAAAGTAGGAGCCGCCGCAAACATCAGTCGCAGCCGACAAACGTCTTTTTTTTTCATGTGAGAGACTTAGAAAGCAGATAAACGTCTGAACCGCCATAATAAACCACAAGCTGCTCGAAACTGTCGCAGCATCAGCAGTTAGATTAAGTAACTCAGTAAGTAACTCGCTCTCTCTCTCGTTCGACGTCGCAGTGCAAAACAATTCGCACAGTTACTTGAGGGTGTAGCAGTGTTGGTATTGTTGTTGTTGTTGTTGTTGCTGCTGCTGCTGCTGTGTGAATAAAGTAATGGATGGTGGTGAGTAAGTATGAGAATTCGATTTGCGCCCGCAGCCTCTACCAACCACTATCACTACCAACCACAGTATTATGACGACTCTGTTCTGTCCAAGTCTGTCTGGTCGTGGATGGCTGTGAATGAATGAATCTTCTTGGTGATGGACGATTGTTGTTGCTTGTCGTGTCTTGTTGTGATCGCGCGGAGAGCGCTGACAGAGGAACAGGCGTACAGCCAAACGAATGGTTATCACTCTTCCGTCCAACTAGAGTGGGTGGCGGTTCCGAAAGAAGAAAACAATGCTTTTCACTGCTCTCTTTTTCCTCTGTTCTCACTTGGAATTCGAATTCGTCAAAACACCTCACACAAATTCCCTAATTGACTAGACAGGCTCTGACTAGACTGGCTACGAATGCCGACTAAACTGAGATTCACACGCATCGGTGATTACCCACTGTTCCATTAATATCTGCGTGAGTGATTGCTGTTGTTATAGCTGTTAATATTGTTGTTGTTGCTATGGCTGTTAATATTGTTGTTGTTGTTGTTGTTGTTATGGCTGTTAATATTGTTGTTGTTATGGATAGCTGTTAATATTGTTGTCATGGCTGTTATTGTTGTTGTTATTGTTGTTGGTGTTCTGCAGCCCGTCAAGCAGTAGGCGTTCTTTGACGTTGTTTCGAACGAGGCTGACTGACGAAAGCCGATGGCTGGAAGGAGGTGATTGATGATGGTGCCAGAATCGATTCGACAGCTGCCGTGACACGATACCGACGTGCGTTTCTTATTGAACACAAGGGTGTGTAGTGTTTTTCGGTAGTAGATTCGGATTTGTAGAATAATAAATACATAAACAAATTGTCCGCCAGACGAACGAACGCAATAATGGCAAAAATCCGGTGGCCGGGTTTCGTTCATTCATGTCATTGTATTTGTGTGTGTGCGGACGTGTACGGGTGTTTGTTGTGACAATCAACGGTAATTATTATTAATGTTATTATTATTATTATTGGTTATATCCAACTCACGGTTGTTAATTAAGAGAGGGAGTTGTTGTTATTGTTGGTTAAGGTGGCCGGCGGTTGTCTGTTTATAATCTGTCTGTCTATTTATCTGTCAGTCTGTCTATGCGTTTGATTGATTGATGAAATGCACCAGCCACCAGGACGACGGGTGGGGTGTCACAGGCACAACGATTGTCATAACTGCCATGTTTACTAAATGCGTTCCTGTGTGTCCTGCGCCGTAGGTACTATTCTGCGTACGTGTGTGTAAGTGGTAAATGAGAGACTTCGAGCGAGAGATAGATAGAGAGAGAGAGACAGAGGAACTCGAGAGAAGCCGAGTCGAAGTCAGTCGAGACATCATAAGACTACAACACCAGGAGGCAACGTTCGAACGCTGCTAACTCTTGGCAGTGTGCTCATCCATCAGTGGACATCAAGAGACGCTGGCTGGCGCCTCTGAAGAGTCTTCATCTTCTTTGTGGAGTCTATTCCTTACTGATTGATTGATTGATTGATCCAGCACGGACGGGGTGTGGCGGACGCATGCGGTTTAAACCTTCTCCCGGTGTGGACGGTGAGACGGAGAAGGGCTAACTCGTAACAGAAGCAGGAGAAGAAAAAGAAGAAGAAAATAGAGGAACAGCAGGAGACTCCAGACAGGGGCAGACAACGTATTCGTTGACTCGCGTAGTGAGAGCGCGCGATTGGACCGAAGTCACCGCCACATTCTCACAGCAGACAAACACCATCATCATCATGGTCGTGATGAAGTCTGACGTCGACAGCTGGATTGCGTTGGCCAAAGAGTGCCGCTATCTGCCCGAAGCCGATCTCAAGGTGAGAGCAACCGATCATATAATCTGTTTTAGATAAGGCTAAGAAATAATAGCCTTATCTTATTGCTAATTGGTTGTTTTTGGTAGACTTCGTAGCGATATATATATATATATATTTCTAAGTTTTGACAGTTTGTTTAAGACCGCCATCTTATTGCTAATTGGTCGTTTTTGGTAGACCTTGTAGAATATAATAATAATATATATATATATATATATATATATATATATATATATGTATATATATATATATATATATATATATATATATATGTATATATATATATATATATATATATATATATCTATATATATATATATATATATATATATATATTAAACGCTTTTAAGTCATTAGTTAGCTTGCAAATGTTGATTTACATAGGCGACATATTGCTGTCTTTCCATGAGCCCGGCGGCCGTCGCACGTTGCGGTTCAACATTCGATTACGACTCTCTCTTTCTCTCTCTGTGTGTTCTCCGTTCTCTGTGTTGTTTGTCGGACGGCGCCGCAATGTAGAAGCTCTGCAATATGGTCTGTCAGATTTTAATCGAAGAAAACAATGTCCAGCCTGTGTCTTCGCCTGTGACAGTCTGCGGTGACATCCACGGCCAGTTCTACGATCTCGAAGAGTTGTTCCGCTGCGGTGGACAAGTACCTGACACCAACTACGTGTTTATGGGCGACTTTGTGGACCGCGGCTACTATTCACTCGAGACGTTTACTCGCCTACTCACGCTTAAGGCCAAGTACGTTGTCAACCAAGGTGGAATTATACCCGTTATATACCATTCGTTAAAGTTGAATTTATATATATATGTAAGTTACAATATTCGAGTACTTCTGATGGGAATCCTTCTTACTTGTGTTGCTACTACAGCTATAGTTCTGGCTCTAGTATATAAGCTAATCATACGCTGATGCTGTTGTTGTTGCCGATTATAAACGGTGACGTCTATACGGCGACATACCTGTCCTTCAGATGGCCGAATAAAATGACGCTGCTTCGGGGTAACCACGAGTCGCGCCAAATCACGCAGGTCTACGGCTTCTACGACGAATGTATGCAGAAGTATGGCAATGCAAACGCGTGGAAGTACTGCTGCAAGGTGTTCGATCTGCTCACACTGGCCGCCATCATCGATGGCGAAATATTCTGCGTGCACGGGGGGCTCAGTCCAGAGATAAAGGCACTTGATCAGGTTAGTTTCATCATTAGCAATGACACATGTACTTCGTTGCATAGCTTTTAACACTAGGCGGATTTGTCCAGCTTTAATAAGATTGACAGTACGATTATCCATGGTTGCGGATTGGCTCCGGTACACAACACTGCTTGGTTCCGGCTCCCACTCCGAGGTAGTTTGGCACGTTCTTACGGGCACTAAACACCAACCGCATCTATCCGATTGTCCTTAATTGTGTATTAGATGTTACTGGAATTTGATTCGGTACTCAGGAGGAGTCGGTCGTTTTCATGTCACAATGTTTTCGGTGTTGACATGTTGCGCATGACTTGTTTTTTAAAGAGCTACGTTGGGTTGATAACGGTGTCAAGTTGAGAACCGCGTCCATCCGAACACCACAAGGATTGATTTGTTGTTCCTATGTCTGCTCTTATATGTTTACATTTGTTAACTCCTACTCAGTACTATGTTTTCGTTTGTCTCTTTCTTTTTATTGAATCCCGACGCCTTGCATTCGCAGATTCGTACGATCCAACGCAACCAGGAGATTCCACACAAGGGCGCGTTTTGTGACCTTGTCTGGTCGGACCCCGACGAAGTCGACTCTTGGAGTTGTTCGCCGCGCGGCGCCGGGTGGCTGTTTGGAGCCCGTGCAACTCACGAGTTTATGGGCTACAACGCGCTCAGTCTTATCTGCCGGGCGCATCAGCTCGTACACGAGGGCTACAAGTACATGTTTGACGATAAACTCGTGACAGTGTGGTCAGCACCCAATTATTGTTATCGGTAAGTTTTGACGTCCATACACATTTTGATATATATATATATATATATATATATATATATATTTTTTTTTTTTTAATTTTAAGTATCTCCAGCTGAGCTCCCGGTTGTAAGTTTATAGTCGAAAGCGGAATAGTACGTTTGCTCTCTTTCAATTTTCCACCTCAGTTAGGCTAAGACAGGCTCAGACATTCGAGTAAAGTCTCACATCTATATTTGGGCTTAATACTGCATATATTATACCGCAAAAATCGGAGATATTGTTTTTAAAAGGTGTTTTTAAAAATTGCTACGCTAAAATCGACCCGCTACTTCGAGTGCTAAAGTGCTCAGACATCGCCTCCACTCTACTCCGTTCATATATATGTATACATACATACTTTTGTTGAATTTTCAGATGTGGCAACGTGGCGGCCGTGCTAGAGATTTCCGACGATCAAAAGAAGAATGCGAAGATCTTCAACGCGGTCCCCGATCACGAACGGGTTATCCCTGAACGCAATGTCGCTCCGTATTTTCTATAGACCGCCACACTGTCAATTCTCAGTCTCTTTTTATGTGTGCTAAAGAGAATCCCAAAAAAACCTGCCTATACGAATCGAGGACGGGACGTCGAAATGAGTGGTCTTTTGAGAAGGCGAATTGAAAAGCACTGCGACGATCATTTCAGCCGCTCGCAAGCTTGTTTCGGCGTCATTACGGATGGTTTAGTCTAACGCGGTCGGTTTCAGAAAACAAAACGATTGTTGTTGCCGGTAGCGTAGATAGATACAAATTAAGCATACTATGTAATGCCTATGTTATATAACATTGTTGACTGACGTGTAACAGCAGTAGCGTAAGGAAAATTAGCAAACTGGTTAGCTTATCCCATGCAAATATTACTAGGCTTTTGACTTATCCGCTTTATTCTTGTTATGTTCTATTCCATCTACTTCGTTCACACGGTACAAAACTCTAAGACTAGAGGGCTTTTTATTTTAATTGCCTCATAAATGCTTAGCCAAAGAGTGATTACTGTTGCTACGTTTTATGTCATCGTTGTCGTCGTCCCCGTCGTCAACTTCGATACGCAGTACCGACTTTTGCGCTAAAGTTTGTCGCTCCTCTATGAATTTATTTATTGTTCGCATTTTTTCTTGCACCCCACAACAAGAGGAAACGCGTTAGTCGAGATAAGAGCGTCTTCTTAAGAAAGAAGACCGCATCATCATTGTAATAATTACAGTTATATTATTAGAACGCTCCATTAGTAGGTTGTAGGCTAATTATGTTTAATCGTTGCATGAACCATTATATAAGCGATTTGTTAATCTTGTAAAAGAAGATAAAGCGTATTAACAAAGCGAGATTGTTCTCAGGGCTAGTATTCACGGGATCAATAGTGTCTCTGTTGAAGAGAGTTGTAGCCGACTGTTACTTGGGAGCCGAATGTTCGTTGCTCGTAACAAATCTACTATTTGCGCACAACTTTCGCTACAGCAATCGGTATCAATCATCAGGTTCTCTGTTGACGCGCATTGCTAGATCCCGGTTTTTTTGTATACATTTACGTAAAACATCGAGTGTCGAGGCCCTAGCCGTTTTTTTACAGGCCTGGTGCTTCCGAATCGCAGCCTCAGCACGTCCGCGTTTGACGACGCCAGGGTCACGATGTATTCCTGTTGTTATTGTTGACGTTGTTTTTGTCGTTGCTGCTACCATTACTCGTTTTTGGGGGGTAGGAGGCGGGGGTATTTAGAGGCAATATTGAGTAAGGCCGCGTTTGCTATTTCTCGAAACGAACAGGTCGCAGTCGAAGACTTTTGCCCTGAGTTATTGCAATGCTGACCGACACAACCGCGTGTAGGGTGATAGTGCGACAAGACGATGGTGTGAGTAGTGGGTGCAATGGAGAACAAATACGATATGCATAATTATCGCCTGTAACATAGGTTTGTTATAGCTGTTACCATAATTATATCACTAGGGCTCTTTTGAAATTATATTGGAAAGCGAACTTGCTAGCAAAATGTGCGCACTTAAATATTTGCCAATGGCATGGTTGGCCAAAGCGACTTCGGCGGGATATATATATATATATATATATATATATATATATATATATTGTAGGCTGTTATTACTAATGAGAATGGCATGAAAGAGAATATGGTATAGGGTAGCGATGTCTACCGGCCGGCTGCCATTTTGTACAGCACACTTTGCTTATCTGTGAATGCTGGCGGGGAGCATCGGATGAAGTGTATTAGTTCAACGCTAGCAGTAAGACGTCGTATGGATGTGTATTGTCACCTTCTGTCTGAGGAAAAGTTGTGATAACGTAGGAATAGAGCGAAAGTGGAAATGGAGTTAAAGAAGAGTTAAGAAATAAAATCGTATATAAGCAAATTACACTCAAAAACAGCATCTTGTCTTACTACCATTATTAAGTAGTATTGACGAGATTTCGGAAGACGGTTTAGAAGTTTATGGACGTAGACGCACTCTTTTTGTACACACAAAACATACGAGTTGAGCTACCTTGACGCCTGGCTGTTTTGAACGATATTGTTTGAGACCTAGGGCACTTTCCGTGAGTGACCATCACTGCAAGAGCAAGGAAGAGAAAACATGTTGTATACAGTCTTTGCTGGTGTGCCGCATGGGTCTACGCAAGATAGGCTTTTACCTCCTAAACATTCTTTGGGGCTGACTGTCCACGGATTTGTTTTCGCATTGCTTCGAAAGACGAACACATAAATACAACTGTGAAACGATGGGGATCAAACCCGTGCACTTATGTGTCTCCTGCGGTCGCAAGGCGCACGCGAATGCACTACGCCACCGAGATCGACCAGGCTTATACTTCCTAAAGAGAGAATGTTAGACGTTTTGAAGCGTTATAATGTTCAAAGCGTAGTATATAATCAAGGATTTTTTTGTAGCTATAAAGATTTAACCCTATAAATGTTATGCAGCCCATTATATATATATATATATAATTTTTTTAGGAGGAAGAGGGTTAAAGAAGGTTAAGTTACGCACTACCGCTACGAGTAAGAAATATCGCTTTCTGTTTAGAGCTGTGTGGTACTCGACCCCAGCGAATGGATGTTACGCCGCTGAGACCCATAGCCACTAAATGCATCTCCCCCTGAAACTTCACTCTCTGATGGGCCGTGTCTCCATAAAACAGTGCTATGGGCCATCAGGAGAAGTGGTGAGGGCCCTATCGGATCACTTGGCCGGGGTCGCTCACGGGTTGCCCCACCTGTCAGGTGCACTTTGTCCCAGTTCTTGCAAACCCGTTTGATTCAAAGTTGCGCTTTCTTCAGCCGTCTCTGCCTCTGCCAAGACTCTGCCTGCTTTATTTTATGTGCTTTGTTTTTAGCACCACCTCCCATTTCCCATGCCTGGGTCGAACCTAGGATGTACTTTACGAAACCTTTCAAACTATTTCGCGGGGATCCTGAGTTTCAGGATGGGTTGTTACCGCCCTGGACTATTTCTCGCGAGTGTCTCTGATCGCTACGGTTCTGACCTCTTCCCATGCTTGTCACATGAGGAGTGTGTTGTAGACTGTCTTCCAGGGCATTTTCGTTGACAAAGCATGATTCAGGTAGCGGGCTTCTTTCATAAACTTGATTGTTTGCCCTGCGTTAAGTTTGCACTTAATATATATATATAATTTCAATATTTGAATAAAATAGAGTGAGGCCGTCGGCAGGGCGAGAACGCGGAGCGGGTGGACGCTATGTGTGCGGATGGAAAAGCCACGAGTACGGGGCAGTCGAACAGGCCCTGACGACCGCGTTACACGTGGAGAGGTGCGTCACGTAGGCCAGGATGGATTGCAGGACGACACGAGTTCGTAAACGAGAGCCGGCGAAACGAAGCGGACTTAGGCTAGCGGCAGGGCGAGAACACGGAAAGGCAGGATGCCAGGCGTGCGGAAGAATAAGCCACGAATACGGGGCTGAAATGTGCCCGGCGAAACGAGTAAGATACCGAAAGTGCGGCAAATTTGGCCATTTCGGCCGGAAGTGGAGGAGCCGCAACGGGAAGACGTCGTTGGACCAACGGCGAATGCCTGGAAGCGGCGGATGATGCACATCATGGGATGGTGAAGACGAACCATCGACTACATAGCACGTTCTGGCGGCTGATGAGGCCAAAATTGGTTGGAGTCCCGGACAAGGTAATATTTAACAAATCGTTGAGGATGAGCGAGTGCGAGTGGGCAAAAACAGAACATAACGGAAGGAATACGCAAACGGAAGAAGAACGGCAGTCGAGACCAAGTTCGTGCCCGTCGACTGGGCCAGAATACGGACCCAGTCGCTGCAAAGGCGCAGGAGAAGTATAAACCAGCCAACCACAGAGAGCACGGGCAGCACAGAGGCCAGGCTATCTACAGCGCCCGGATCAAGGTGAACAGCAGAGACCAGAAGAAGAAAGACGAGATGCTTCAGGTGAACAACACGGAGACGACAGCGCGCCGAAAGAAGAACGTCTACGATGGATGAGACGCGCACTAAGCCGGCTACGGGAGATAGTGGGTGAAGATGGGACCGAATTCAAACAAGCCCGTGAAGGAGGGGAGAATGTAGGATAGCGACGTCCGTTAAACAGCGCCGGCATAGACAGCGTCGGTCGGCGGCAATGCCGAAGCAGCAAAAGAGATGGCGCCAAATAGAAGATTCCGCCATCCCGGTCATGGGGATGGTGGACACGATTGATTCACAAAAAAAGCCGTACATTTAAGTAAACCCACTATATATATATATATATATATATATATATATATATATATATATATATGGGTCGTACCGTATGGGTGGACTTCGACGTTCTGAACCCATGTTGTTCTCCTGGTACTGCGTTTCTGGTTTCAAAGAAGTATTCGAGTCTATCTGATATTATCCCCAAAAAAATTTTATAGGGGCAACTCTTAAGTGTGTTTCCCCTCTAAGATTCCGGCTCTGTTTCTATGCCTTTTCCTTTCGTCATGACAATCAGGGTATCCACCTTCCACACTTTAGGCATTTCCCCGGATTTAAGGCATTTGTCAAATCAAGCTTTCCAGCGTGGTGCGAGTGCCAACATTGCTTTAAACGTTCGTTTCTTATCATGTCGTTCCCGTCCGCCTTGCCTTTAGACTTCTTTTCAATTGCCATGACGACGTCTTCGATTGCGACTGGTCGAACTATCCATTCCCGTGCTAATTCTGCTTCTTCGTCCCAAGGCCAATTGTATAATGTTATTTCTTTCGGGATGGTGTCGGCTCCCTGCAGCACACTAGCAAAGTGCTTAATCAGTCGCTCAGTCTCCACTGGGCACTGCCGTTTTCTTTTCTGTCTTAGCCTCTTGTGCGATCTCTGCTTCTTGCAGCGCCCACTCCTGGCTTTCTCAATATTTTTGTTTCTCTTCTTTGCATGCCCTTTGTGTCATGTTCTTCACCATTGTTGCAAACGGCCTTAGTAAAGGAAATATCTTCACGTATTTCCTAGTTAGTCTGTTGGCATTTTTCGCTGCTCTACACCGATCGTTAAACCAGGGCCTTCCTTTTCGTCCTTGGTACGTAACCAGTGCACTTGTTTTCAGATTCGCCAATTTATGCTCATAAGACTACTTGAATCTCCCCTGGTAGACACACTTTTCCAACTCCCCTCAAGAAGATCCCGCTATCCAGTCTTGTACCGATTCCCGGCTTACGACTACGCTCCCTACTGTTACTAACTCTGAATGTCATTCCCATAGGTATATGCCTTCTAAGCCCCGCACCTTCCCGAAATGATGTATTTTCTCCTAAAAATGTTATATCCTCCACGTTTCCATCGGCGTCAAAAACGTTGATCACTGACGCCCATCACGAACGCTGAGAGTCAGCCCTAAAAGGTTTTTTTTTGACGCCCAGTACTACATTCGAAGGTTTTATGCCTGGCTCGCTGACTAACCAGCATCCGATCTCTGTTACAATATCCAAAAATGCTTCAGTGTGTTCTAAGTTACCTTTATCCAACATTGCATTAAAATCCCCCGCTAGAATCATCGGTGCCTTTCTCGGCACCGCTTCAACTCCAAGCATGATACGCGCTATCATGACCTCAGTGGACTCTACACCTGCTGGTTTTACATAGGCTGCCACAATTTGAATCCCCTTGACGCTATTGTTACTAAGTTTTCGGTTACTATTCCTATTGTAATTTCTTAAATTTCTGCTCTCGTTATTAATACTGAATTCGGAAATTCGGCCTGCCCCGTCCCTCACCTTTATGTGCTAGTGCGTGATGTCCGTAGAAGCCCCCCAAAGAGAAAGGTTTTTACCGTCCAAGTTTCCGTCAAGATTATTATATCCACTCCTCGAAGTGCTTCCGCGCCTAACAGATTTAACACGCCATGTCCTTCGCAGTTCTACAGCACCACGTTGATAACCTTTGTAAGCTTTTCTTGAGTGCAGGAGAGGATATTGTTTTTTCTTACGTTCTCCTGCGGAATCCAATTTTTTGTGTTCGGCGCACTCATGTAAATATTCTGATTATTGGGCCCAGTCTCTTCCAAGCGTCACTGAGTCTTTGATCCATGGGCCGTGATGCTGTCGTCATTGCAGCCATTTGTATTTATTAGGGGTGCCGCCGTTTCTTTGACATTGTTACGGAATGCTAGCTAGACCGACTCAGCCAGCGAGAGAGATTTTTTACGACCGAAGACCAAATTCACTTTGCGAAATTTTCGGATGCTTGAACGTTTGATACTGGTACTAAGATTGGGACCGACGGAGCGTCGTGCTGCTTCTGTGCTATGCTCCGTGTCTATAAATATATGTATGCATATATATATATATATATATATATATATATATATATATATATATATATATATATATATATATATATATATATTTATATATATATACATGTATAAGTTATAAACTACCAATTGGCTCCCAGCAAATGTGTAAACTCAGGGCATTTGGTCTAGGCTTGGGCTGGTCCACCTTGCCAGGGTTCCTTTTACCGACGCAGCATTTCCCCTCCGAACATCTGATGACAGACGTTACAGGAAGTACTTCATATCTCCTGTAAAAAGTGTCAATTTTCTCCCGGCATCGCTGAGCAGTTTCTTCGAAAGCATCTCCCCACCCCGCCCTTAATGTCTGAAACGCAAAGAGTGAGAACGAGTGGGGGTAATCGAGGTTTGAAGACTTTCTGCACTTGGTTACTTTCGCTAGCTCTACCGTGTGTCCAGAGCGGGCTGCGCCTGCACCGACTATTGAAGGGGCAAAGGACTCGGTTACGGTTGCACTTCAGAGCAACATTTGGCCGCGTTCGAAGGGGATCAGAGTCATGTTATCAGGCCTCTTCTTATCGTCTCTGACTCAAAATGAAAGCTCTAAAACACGCGTGTAGCCTGCAGACAGTTGCCCTCTGTTAAATCTCGTTTAAGGCTTAATGACGTGCAATTCTGCCTGAACTCTGGAAATAGGAGTGTCCATAGTGTTTTAGGCAGTCAGCCTTCTCACCACATCATCAGAAGGTTCTCAATTAAGCGCCGAGAGAAGTGTATTTTCCAACGCGAAACGCAGCTACAAGTTACGTTTCTCCAAGTGAGCCGAAAGGGATAAGGGGTTAACTTTCCTGAAGAGGTAGTTCAGTCTCGACACGAAGAAGCGTGAACGTAGAAGGTACTAATCTCGGTAAACATCGAGCTGGGGAGGGGGACAAAAACCAAGCGGCAACCCCGAAGTAGATTCTGCATAGAGGAGATAACAGCTGTGTTTGTATCGGTGATCTGAACTTTACACCGAATTGGGTTCGGCTCCTAAATCCATGTAGCGAAACTTAATTTTTTTTCTTAGTTCTCGCAGACCGTAGTGATGTTACCTCCGACAGTATGGCCTGCCCGTCATACCGCACACAGCTACAAGAATCACGTAAGCGGAGGGAGCCTATTTTACATGGAGAGCCAAAAACAGGTGGCGCCCTACCAGAAGCATCCAGACCCGCTGAACAGGCGTTGGATCGAGGGCGGCGACAATTTTGCCGTAGAACCCTCGCGCCGACGGAAGACTGGCAAACGGCGGGCAATGCCTCCCAGGTTGAAACCCCCAGGAAGAGTAATGGTCAGGTTTCTCCAGGTAAACCTCAATCGGTGCCGGGCGGCCCACGACTTACTGAACGCATACACCACACAACACCAGGTAGGCCTTTGCCTCTTATCAGAACCAAATGTGAACATCTCTCGTTCAACACCTAACATGTACACTGATGCACAAAGCAATGTGGCCATCTGGTGGACACGTCAAGACGCGACGCTCTCCCTCACCGATTGGGGTCATGCTGAAGGCTTCGTGTGGGCGTACCTTCCACACAATAATATCGTTGTATATTCGTGTTATTTTTCGCCTATAAAACTCTGCATGACCTGGAGGGCTACCTGGATAGGCTATCGGTGTCAATAACATCTCACCGATACCCAAAACACTCACTGCTTGTCACGGGGGACTTCAATGCGGTGCACACTGCCTGGGGGGGTCACCGTGCCACCGACAAAGGCGCGACTCTTCTTGACTGGATGTCCGAGCACAACATGACCCTGGCCAACCATGGCGACGTTCCTACGTTCGCGCGCCGAGGTCAAACATCATTCTTAGACCTCACCTTTGCGGACCCGAGCGCCCTACGACGGATACAAGACTGGAAGGTCCAGGAGAACGAGGAAACCTTGAGCGACCACCGCTATCTAACGTTTGAATTGCTCTCGCCGATCACGCGTTGTCCCGATACGCGGAGGCGCACGTGGCAGATGCGATACATCAACAAAAAGGCTCTCCAGACCTTCTTCAGAAACCGGTTCAATCGCTTGGCGGACACTCCATTAGACGCGGATACCCTGGCTAAAATCCTGGCGGCTGCCTGCCGGGCGGCCGGGGGCCCAGCCAGACGTGGCGGCACGAGAGCCCGGCCTGCTAAACCTTGGTGGAGCTCGGTTATTCAGACAGCCCGTGTAGACTGTTTACGCGCGAACCGCACACTGAAACGTGCACGCTCTTGGCTGGCGAAACGAAGACGACAGGGGCACAATGTCGACCCTCTGGCAGATGCCACTGCCAGGGTTGAGCGCCTAGGGGACCTTTATCGTACGCATCGACTCTACTTACGAAAGCTCATTCAGCAGGCAAAAGTCGAATCCTGGAAGGCCTTGGTGGATTCGGTTGAGGTGGACGTGTGGGGTCTTCCCTATCGGATCGTTATGGGCAAGCTCCGCGCACCACCACCACCTCTCCCGGCAGAAGAAATTCGCCGGGTAGTTCTCAAGCTCTTTCCGCAACAACCGGCCCGCGTTCATACCAGCATTCCCGTTGACCCTGAACAGATCCCGGAAGTAACAACAGAGGACATAATAGAAGCGGCGGAGCGGCTAGCACCGGGTAAAGCCCCGGGCCCGGACGGAGTCCCACCGGACGTGGTGCGACTGCTGGCACGATCCTATCCCAAGCCTCTTGCAAAGCTAGTGTCACGCTTGCTCGTAGAGGGTCGCTTTCCCACCCAGTGGAAACGTGCCCATTTAGTACTGATACCGAAGCCGAACGCCTCACCCGGCTCGTCAGCGCATCGCCCCATATGCTTACTCGACGCTGTAAGCAAACTAGTCGAAAACGTGCTCCTTCGGCGTTTAAACGACGAACTGGAGGCGAGAGATGCCCTCTCAAATAACCAATGCGGATTTCGCAGGGGCCGATCCACCCTTGACGCCGTGGAGCGGGTCATAGAGGCGGCTCGCGCCGAGCAGCAGCGGCCACTCTGGTCACGCAACTACGTGCTGTTGATATTGCTGGACGTCCGCAATGCGTTCAACACCGCCAACTGGTCGACAATAATGAGTGCGCTCGAGCAGAAGGGGATCTCCCCGTATCTGCGGCGCATACTATCATCGTACCTGGAGGAGCGGACACTCCTCACGCAAGGCGAAACCCATCCAATTACGGCGGGGGTGCCGCAGGGCTCAGTACTCGGCCCAGTTCTATGGAACGTGGCATACGATGGTGTCTTGCGGCTCGACGACCTGCCGGATGGGGTGGAGACAATCGCCTACGCTGATGATCTTGCACTAGTAGTCACCGCTCGCACATGGACTATCCTGGAGGCCAGGGCAAACACGGCTCTTGACCGGATAAACAGGTGGATGACTGAACATCACCTGGAGTTAGCACCACAGAAAACCGAGGCCCTTTTTCTAACAGGACGCAGGCGGATAGGGCCTATGTCTCTGGAGCTCAACGGGCACGCTCTCACGCCGTCCCGCCACGCCAGGTACCTAGGGGTGACCTTGGACACAGGTTTAACTGGCCTGCCCCACATTAGGCAGGTTACGCAAAAGGTGGCAAGAGTATCGGCCAACCTGGCCCGAATACTACCCCGGGAGGGAGGCGCGTCCGATCCCAAACGGCGTCTACTAGCTGCTGTTGCAGAAGCGGTCGCGCTCTATGCCGCGCCAGTGTGGGCGGACTTAGCACTCAGGACGGACACGGCCCGCCAGGCTCTGCGCCGCTCCCAACGGGGTGTGGCAATTCGGGTTAGCCGGGCGTACCGGACGGTCTCCACGGACGTCCTGCTTGTTCTCGCATGCCTGCTTCCCACGGGCATCTACCGCGCAAGTGATCGTCACGCACATGGTCGACTCAACGACAAATTGGGGTGCTGGCCTAAAATACCTCGACGGGCTCATGCGCGAAAAGATCCGGCTGGAGAATAATCGCCGGGCGCGATTCGTCGCCCGGAGCCCCCCTGATTTAACCCAGCAGGACTTACCTGCTCGGGATGTACCTACAGACTAAGGAAAGGGTTGAAGCGTGAGACTCCTCCCTCCTGGTCTCGAGGTAATGGTTCACAATTCCGAACCAGGAGGGGGTTCCGGGGGGTGGTTTTTAGTGGGTAGTGCGCTCGGATTAGAGTGAGTCACGTATTCCCTCTCCGAGCGTCTAGCCCCACACTACCCGTCATTATATCGGCGGGTGTGCGTAAATGCATTTTCCACCCCTTAAAAAAAAAAAAAAAGGGGTACCATTTTTAGATATTGAACGTTCAAGGATAAACATTTTAAATGAAAAAATATATATATATTTATATATATATATATATATATATATATATATATGAGTGTTCAGGTATGAATATGTGTAGTATATATAAACATATTACAGCATCTGGTCTGTTTAAACTGGACCGAGCGAAAACAGTAAGAGCCTTAGATTATTTTTTCTATTATTTCTATATAATAATTCTTTCACTGATTTGCCTTGCTGTGTGGCACTAGCATAGGCGCTAGAGAGAGGCCGAGTATTCATAACCGTACCATGCCACACTAAGAGCTTACCATTTAATAAGTAAACAGAACTAACTGAAAACAACAGTTGTTGTATTACATGAAGACCTCCAAAAGGCAAAACACATACTATAGCTTCAAGCGCTAAAAATAGCAAGTGAACTTTGCTAGGCCAAGTGTCTTCGCAAGGTCTTTAGTCATTCTCTCTCGCCCTCTCTCTCGCTCTCTATTTATATACATATAGGAAATGTCATGCTTCATGAGGATGTGTTTTATATTGTAGTGTACGTTGTTCGCCCTTAACCAAAATCAGCGTTTATGATCCTAGAGGTGAATGCATTGTTGTCGTTGCGTCTGGCGCACGGTGCACGGTGAGACAAGCTGGTGCACCCATATACATTGCAGATCGCTGTGCTGACTGTAGGGACCTCGTCGGGACGCAACTGTCAATTTTACACTCGCATAAATAGCGACGCTTTTACGTCAGCTATTTAGGCGATAAGCCGTGTTCTGCTTCTATTGTGCTTCTATTATATAAGTTAAGATGAGCAAAAATAACTCGATCGGAGATTCATCTAACGGTTTATTTGCGCTGGTGTACAACATAGCGGCATAATAAATAGTGACTCAATATGTGTGTATGTGAGTGTGACGGATTTGACACCCGAAATCTGCTGTTGTTGCTGCTGCTGCTGGAGGCTGACTTGCTTGATAACCATACACGTTGCATGTGTCTATAGAACTTAAACGGAATTGAAATAGAATATTAAGTACGCAACCTGAATAAATCCCAACGTAGATAGAAGCAATAACTTATGGACCATACTGTCAAACACACATGTATATACATACATTGGTTTTAATGTCCGTTAAGAAGTAGACTGATTGGATAGAGTGCAACCCACCTATGAAAAAACTAGTCCTGGGAGACGACAATCCTCATTTCGGGCTGGCAATGATCGGCATTACGGATTAGCGTTTTGTTCGAAACGCTTTGCTGATGCTTGGGGGCAGTCAAAACTTATATACAGACGAATATATGTCTAAACGTATATACATCGAAAAGCGATTAGCTTAGCAACAAGTCTGTATATGTATGCAAGATCTAACAACGCGTATATATATATATCTGAAATATGGGCGGTCGTTATAATCTCGTCGAGTCCGCGACCGGAATGACCACTTGATCAATGGGGCCTTGTTGTTGTTGTTGTTGTTGCTGCTGCTGCTCTTGTTGTTGTTGTTCTTTGTTGTGCTGACTTGCTAGTCGCCGGTGCAGGATAATTTTCTTGGTGGTGTTGTTGCTGTTGTTGCCGTTGTTGTTCGAGGCCCGACTGACCGCTGACTCGCTTCTGTTTGCTTTGAGATGTTGTTGTTGTTGTTGCTGTTGTTGTTGTTGTTGTTGTTGCTGTTGTTGTTGTTGTTGTTGCTGCCGCTGCAGCAGCTGCGGCGGCTGTTGTTGGCCTGCTATGGTGTTCGAGGCTGTCATCGTTGAGGTTGTTGTTGTTGTTGTCGTCGCCGTCACCGCTGGTGTGGATGGTGTGATCCGTGTGCCACCGAGGAAGCATCGCTCGCGCGCCTTTGGCAGGCCTCCAAACGTCGATTTGGCGGATTTGATCTGTGCCAGCTTCTTCGGGGCCAGCTGTAGTCAGTAGATGTTGTAGCTGTTATCCGTAGGCGAGTTTCGCGAGCTCGTCTCCGGAGTGACACCGTCGGTGCCGGCTCCTCCGTCCCCACCTCCGCCGCACATAAAGCTGCTACTTCGCGTCTGCCGGTAGAGGATCAGCAGCAATATGGCCACGGCCACAAGCAGAGCCAGAGCGACGGTGAGCATCGAGTAGGCGAGCGTTCGGTAGACTGGATCGACGAGCGTCGAACCCGACAGCGCCACCTACGCCGGCGGCGGAGACGTAGGACCATACCGAGGTGTCGCCATCATACCGAAGTGCCGCCACCATACCGAGGTGCCGAGCGGATACAATAGACAGACAAACAGACAGACCGAGTTAGAATCAAATGAATAGATGGGCACACAGGATGGGATGGAACGCGGTGGGCTGTTGTTGTTGTTGTTGGCGGGGGCACATTGTAATGTGTATATGCATGAAGTGAGAATGGCTAATGAATGTCAGCAGCAGCAGCGGCACCAGCAGTAGGCACAATTGCTTCCGTGCCTGCATATCTGGTTGCCTGTCCGCATGCATGTATGTATGTACGTATGTACGTAGGCGTGTTAGCTGCTATGTTGTAGCAATTGTAGCACAATGGAAAATAGCAACAACTATTCTCCCCCTGCGTCCATCTGGATGGATATACGCCCTCCGAATGCATTGTTGATGTGAGACGAACGATTACCACACGACGGCAACTACTGTAACAACTAGACGCGTGAAAGAAGATAATCATTATAACAATAATAATAATAATAATAATAATAATAATAATAATAATAATAATAATAATAATAATAATAATAATAATAATAATAATAATAATAATAATAATAATAATAATAATAATAATAATAATAATAATCATAATAATAATGATAAACAATAGAAACGCGCTAAATACACAGACAAAAAGAACGAGAGACTCAACGTGCATACGGGTGCTTTAAGCCCGGCGGAACCCGTATTTCCAGGCACCACTTTAAACATAAGATGTATTATTCTTGTTTATTTTTTAGTCTGGCCCAGAATAACTATGGCAACATTACAAGTGAGGTCTATTATTTGATTATCAAAAAAGCTAGTTTATTCGCTAAAAAGCGTTTCTTCCCATAGTGTTTCGTCTGCTCAAGTTGTGCTGAGGGCAGATCTCATTTCCCTACATTCTGTGGTTCTAAATGATTACCCAATGTAGCTTTGGCAATTGGTGTATTTTTTAGTTCGAGGCTATGAATTGAAACCATTGTTGGCACTGTATCGGAGTTGGTTTAGTAGTTTGGCACTTCACTCGTGATTCGCTTGTCCTCGTCAGCCTTTAAGTGAGCTAAGCTATTGGCAATTTCGTTTAAGACGTTAGAAAGTAATTAATTCAAGATTAAAATAAAGTCAATGAGAAAATATGCGTACCAAGCGCTTTAGCAATCTAGGAGGGTACGTTATTAGCTGCAGTTCTATAAACAAAGGACAGTTTATTGCACATGTTTGAAAATATCTGACTGAGCATCACTGCCCTTCGGCGTTTTGAACATGGGACACAAACGGTTGATTGCCCTTGTCTGTTAGTAGGCGCTAAGAAGTAGTATTAAATAATGGTTCCAGCTCCTCGCCTCTTCCTGAGGCCATTTAGGTGAGAGGTTTTTAGTGGGTATTATGCCAACAACATCGACATCGAGTCCCACACTACCCGCTTTGGGTGTGCGTAAAAGCATGTTTCCCTCTCACCAAAAAAAGCTTAGAATGAATGAACACATGCACTGTGTTTATTATCGTCCAGGATTTTTTTGAACCTGTGTAAGTAAGCAAGTGAACCTGCGTTCTGGGGACTGTGCTGACAAGTTTGTACTGGCACATCTTTGGCACATTTCGAGGCGCTACTCTTCTAACCGAGCAAGCGGAAAATGGTAGAGAAAGAAAGTAAATCTATTCAGAGCAACACTTGCTAGCATGATACTATATCGCTCACGTAAAAACTGACTGAACACCGCTCATATCGGCGCTACCGTTTGAAGAAATACGCTTCCGGGGTTTTGTCGCGTTCCTCTCTCGATAAATTGCAGGTAACGCATACGCGGGCAGACATTTTCGTCTCCTACTCGTAAGCCTACCGTATGCCTCTTTGCGGGATTTTGATTCGGAACTAAATTGTGTTTCCTCGTTTTCAGAAACGTTTGACGTTCAAATAAACGTAGGTCATGGCGTTTTACCAAACGCGACTGCGGAAAGCTGTGAAGTATTCCTCTTAGCCAGTAGTACTCGACTGGAATTCGCAGATAGGTGCGTAGGATGTCTTTAAATCTCCGTAGGCAGCTCTCGATGGAGTGGGCGACAAAACTCGCTCTGCTTGATTTCGAGCGAGGTAAAACGTACTAAACGTTTTCCTCATTTATTTATTCACTACATTATTGGTTAAAA
This sequence comes from Dermanyssus gallinae, assembly GCA_003439945.1. Lineage (NCBI taxonomy): Eukaryota > Metazoa > Arthropoda > Arachnida > Mesostigmata > Dermanyssidae > Dermanyssus > Dermanyssus gallinae. The sequence goes on from QVRM01002755.1 coordinate 273,900, forward strand.
AAAAACTGGATTACATTTGGTCACGTGTAAACATTAATTTTCTTACGACCATTGTCGCGAGGAGGTGCTCAGTTCTGGGCAATACTTACAAACAGGATCATCCATATCGAAGCTGTAGACCTTCAAGGCAGACATATGGCTGGTAAACTCATGTCAAGTTATCTTTCAAAGTAGTGAGCAATTCCTTTGCATAGCATATACGTATATTAAAATGTATAACGTGCCAGCTATATCAAATGTTTAACTAAATACGAGGGGAAACCTGGGTTATCCTGGATATTCGACTCCATGCTCTTTCACTAGCTCACCATGATTAACCGAAAAAATGGTTATTGCAGAAAGCACCAGTTCTCGGAATCGAAATCATTTAACGGACACAATTCGATTCGACGTATTAAAAACGAGGTTTAAGGGTGCAAAAAGTAGGGGTTTCTCTCAATATGGGTAAGTAACGAACTCTTGTGGCTAGAAGATACATGGAACTAAGACGCTCTGGATCAGTAGACTTCTAGATTCTATATAGGTTGACTAGATTAAAAAAAAATTTAGCAGTCTTTGAGATGATTCCGTGGATTAAGGTAATATGCCGTCGTAGCTCCGCGAACCCTCAGCCGAGCGACACAAGGAGACACAACGATTACGTAAAGGTTTATAATATATATATTTAAAATATATTAGAAATAAAAATGTGAACATCTTATGCCATCGCTATAATCTAGCAAGACAGAGGCGACTGCTTTATCTACATTTACTTACGCAAACATAACCCCACGTCGGCAAACCTTAAAGGTATTTGATAAAAATTGACATCCGCCGGACTCATGAGCTCACGATAATTGGTAATCGTGTAGTCGGCCATTTCCTCTACTCTGCCCCGCCAACAACGGTACGATTTTAAAGACATACAATATTTTCTACAAATAATATTATAAAAACGCTTTAGTGCATTTCGAAGGTATCCGTGCCTTTGTAGTAATTAAAAATATATTCAAATAGTTAGGATCTTGCCGGATAAGTCTAAGGCGGCACGCCCTTTTAAAGAATCATCCAGCTACTTTGGGGCTCGGTCAAATGATAATTTAAAATACCTCTCAAGCAGGATTCTCTGTCACACGACTCAAAATATGTACTAAAATTTGGCTTGAAAAGTGGTTACCGATCGTAGCGTTTACAGCATTATCTGAAACGGTGTAAAACTTGGTCATACGGAATACACTTCATTAGTTTGCAAAAAGGAGTAATCTCCACAAAAATAATCACTTGTAGAGTTTGCTTAAATTAGTCGAACGAAATATCATTAAATGAAAACAAACGGATGATAAATATGGCGTAGTCAAGATCCCCTAGCCGCTGCAAGAGCAAACGCGCCAATAACTTACTTACGTTGGAACTACGGGTGCGAATTGACATACGGTTTGTATCAATAGCTATCTAGAATTTCGAGTCATCGCCTTCTTCGTACCTGTTCGATGTTCTGTGAGCCTTGTCTGGTCGGGTCGATCATTCTGGGCAGCACCGATCTGTACAACAGAGCATAATCGAGATTAGAATAGGCCAGGCTTGTCGCGATTGTTGTTGCTAGAGATCTGTTTTTTTTGGCTTCTGAAAGACGGAACTAGAAATGACTTCCGTTTTTTTTTCGCGTTTGCTCTCGCGGTCACACCTAAAGCGAAGCGGTAGACGTGTAGATAGTATGGCTCTTCATAGACACGCAAGAAGTCAAACTTTGATTCGACATAATAAAAACTGCTGCGTGCGCAACAATGTGCAGAAAACTAACAGCGGCGAGCCCAAAGTTATTATTAAAGCGTATACGCATATTTCACTAACGATACTTCAATTATTACTAAAAAAAGGCCGCATTAACACCGGGCTGCACTACTGTTGTTGTTCTTCTTGTTCTACCCCAGCCTATGCTCCTCTCGTCAACTCTAAGGTCTCATCTTTATAACCGAGTTAAGTCGGCATAGCGCTGTGCGAGATGCGTCTGATTCTACCGCTAACGAACGACACCGTGTTGTTAGTATTTGTGTGGTTTCCTCGGCTCGTAGAACTCGCAACCGCCAACCTGAAAAATAGACGCATTTGTTGCCAGACGGTGACTGGCAGAACTATCGTAGAACAGGCGTATAGCAGAAACAGCGTTCATTACGAACCTCCAGAGGGCCACGGCTTCCGTTTGCTGCGCGTCGAGAGGTAGTGGCCGGAGTGATCGCCCTAGTTGATAGATGGTGATATTGGCTGGAGTCGATGCCGGCCACGGAAGAAACTCCGGATCGGGTGAAGGCACAGGTGCGCTGGTTGTTGTGGTCATTGTTTTTGTTGTCGTTTTTGTCCACACAAATCAAACAGCAAACAAAACAAACGAAAACAGGTCATACACCGGATAAAATCCGCCATCCGAATTTGGCGCTTATACCTTATCAGAGGCAGCTAGCCGACTTCAGGTACCACTTCAGGAGCTCAAACATTAAAGCGATGCTCAAGGAGACTCCCCAAAGAACGCTGCAAACAATGGCGAATGCTCAATGAGCAACCAGCTTGGGCATTTATTCTGTGGAGGCTGGAACGGTTGGAATAGAAAGGTATCGGTTACGCTGCTATAAGACGCATTCTATCCTGTTGATGAGCTACGAACTCATGGAAGCCAATTTGACTGCGCGCATTCTCGTGGCTACACTAGAAAACCGTGTGGGTCAATTGAATTACTCCGACAAGCTGAGCTGAAAGACAGCTCTGCTGTACCACAGCAGGGCCTCCTTTGAGTAGTGTAGAAATCGCCTGAGTCGTCTGTATGGTTAATCATACGTAATCATAGACGAACAATCCAAACGCTGAGTTAAATGTGTGTGAGAAAACGGTCTAAGTACTCACCGGCGTCAATAAATAATACGTGAGAAGTTCATTACACAACTGAGTCATTAAACATTTGTTGAACTGTATTGTCAAGGTCAGGCTGTTGCGTTTTGATATACCTCCAATTAAAATTATATATCTAAACGCAACATCTTCTTACAGAGAATATTCTCAAAATAGGGAATCTCTCCGGAGTTGGCAAATACTTCGTGATGAGCGCCTGCAGCGTTGGCAGCTAGCTTTCTGGAAGTTGCACAGCAGACCACTTCAAATGAGCGTATTTTCCTAACGACTAAATTGCCTTTTTAAGAAACAATAAGGTCGCTATTGTCTTGGGCTTTAAAACTGGTATTTCTCTCTAATTGGGTGAAGTTTTTCTGCGGACCCTGCCAGGTGGTAATGTAATTTCAGTTTAATCTCAGCAGACAATATCGATGACGGATGAGTTTTTTGTTTCAGAAGTGCCTTTGGATGGTTCGCTTGGTTAAACTCGGACAATATGGGAAAGCGGCGCATGCTCTCTGTCAAAGTTGCAATTCTTTAATTTAGCATAAGTAATTCTTAAGTACTCTTCTCTTTAACCTCAACGATCATATTTGCCCCGCATATAGCATCGCGATAGCTCTGTGACCGCACCGAAAGAGTAGAATAAATCAAACGTTCCACCTTCCTCTACGAGAAGTAGTTCTACCTGTTTGCGACCTGAACCTTCCATCTACATAGTCTAAATGAAAGATAAAATATTGGTTGCCGGACCGAAATCGCCCCGAAGGTGTGCGGTCTACGGCGTTATGTTGCCTTCTCCTTCTTCTTCTGATACTTTCGATTGGCTGAACTAGTCTGTGTGTGACAGATGAAAAATGCGTTAAGTCTGTATTTGAAATATGCTCGTAGGTATCCTGACAACGACGCAATATATGGCCTCCGCGTGACCTATGCTGCATTTTTTTACTGCGAGTTGCGATTCGACTCCAATAGCTTGCGGCGCTTTCTGGAAACCGGCTGCCGGTGCCAACGAGTTCGCCGACTTCGACTATGACGTCACCAGCAACAACCGTAACGACGACGACGACGACAACAACAACAGTGACAACGACAACAACCACAATAACAAGAACTACTTTATCGAAGGCCACATCTACGTTCTGACAAGTATCAGGAGCGCGCCTGCAAAACTTAGGTCGCGGAGCGCACTTAGCGCGTGCAGGCCCTGCGCATGGCCTGATGGCAAAGAACAGCTTTACGCTGTTCAACGGTTTGGTCGACAATCTCCTCCCTTGTCGCTGTCAACACTCGATGGTGACATCGGGGGCCTAGGAGCTAGGGGATGAGGAAAAGCATGCCCGCGGTATCGATTGGCGCACGCGTAATGAACGTGTCACACGTTTCAGTGCTTCCAACAGACACAGAGACCTAGTCAACGAAAACGAAACGCGCAGCGTATACCTCGTGTGTCTCACTTACTGGCCGTGCCAATCTGAGAGCCTCAGTAACAACATAACGTCACGTGGCAGCATTTTGGTTCGTCGTACAGTAGGTTCACTCGATCGCTTCGTTTGCATTGCGTTTAACCTCTATTTTCCTGCTAGAGGTCAAACGTATGTTTGCCAACGGCGTCATGCGCTTGTTCCTCGAGCGTTCTCGAATGAGACTATGAGCCTCAACGGAGTCTACTCCAAGTTGAGATTGGAAACCCTCTAAATGGGTTCCCGCCACCCGCTGAGCAGTGCCAGTTAATTGGATTATTTGCTCATACCCATATTCCATGTGCCGTGGGCCGGCCATTGTCAAACGCTGTCGTTTTTACATCGGTTAGCAAAAAGGCACGCAGATACGTCGCACAAATACCCTGTAGTGAGACATATGCATTCCAGGCGGCTTGTGTCATTGTGTCGTTGGTAGGCTGTCCAGCCAGCGTTCACTCACTGAACTAACTTTAGCGAATAAATCATACATTCAAAACGGCCTTTACGGCCATCCACTCAAAGGAGTTCGCGTTCGAAAGATTGGCCGAAACGCATTCGCAACTGATGGACAGGTACGGAGCCGTCGTTTGCCAGGCTAACGTGCACAATGACGTCATCTGTAAGTCTGAAACTCTCTAAAAGTTAATTGCTAGCAATCTGAATGCATTTACATTTACCATGTTATCTGGCAGGGCAGTTTCAGACTGCTATGTGTGGGGAGAACAGCTATAAAACTGTTTCGATGGCTAAATAGACGACCCGCTATGTATAAGCTTCTCATTGACTTTCCTGGTAAGAAGTGCTGACATATATATATATATATATATATAGCACATTAAGTAAGTATAAGTTGTAGCTTTATTCTGTCAAAAATATCGGCGATTTTCTTACATCGAAACCGCATTTATATATATATATATATACAATTGCACAAGCGTTATTGTTTGCCCGTAAGGGTAACCAGGATGCGTAAACAGATTGTTGACTTCCACTTATGATTTTATGGAAACCGTCTGGTTCGGCTCTTTGCATGCAACTTCCCCTTTCTAGCTTGCTAGCAGCAAAGCAAACAACCACAACGGGAAAAATATTTGATAACCTCAGACACATATATATATATATAGTTCTGGGCGCACGAGTAGTGTCCGTGTAGAACCCACAATTCAGTATGAGGTGTGTTCCCAATTTAGAACAATGGTTAACGGAATAGGGCACGCATTTACTCTGCCACTATTTTGCAAGAATGAATGCAGAGGGTATATATATATATATATATATTCCCTTACTCACGTATGCGCCCTGGGAGCCTTTGCCACAACGGGGACTTTTTCTGTGAGCGTCTATCATAGCTGAATTGAAACATTTTTAAAAGTCGGAATTAGCACTATTGGCAACGCAGAAGGCATTTTGCTAATACAACCACAGACATTGCACTAAACAGTGTTTAGCAAACGTAATTGCAACAGTAATAGACTTGTATATTACACTCGTTGTACATATTGACAACTATATAAACAAGTCTCTTCCGTTGGCTTGCATTTTTTTGACAGAATGATCGTTGTAAATATAGGCTGAGTTTCTTTATGAGGGGCCGGACCTTGGTTGTCAGTTACCAGCCTCGGGCAGACTTTCGGGCCAACCATGGGACCATGGGAAACGCAGCGTATACGGACACATCTACGACGTTCCACCCACTATCCCGACGATAATGCATACGGAGCCCAATGATAAGCAACGCTTATCATTTGAGCCACGTTAGAGGTATGATTTATGTTTGCCTATTGCTGTTCCCCACATTGTTACTGGCCGTACTTGGTTATCTTGGGATGATCACAGAGCGGCTCAAAATAGTACTAAAATTAAACAGGCTGTTTTTGTTACGAATGATGGCACTTTACAAGGTAGGAACAAGTCGTGAGTATTTAGCCGACACGTGCAATGTGAGGTTCTGTCGCGGGGTGGGGGGCCTGTCACAATCCATGACATCAGAGCCGGAAACAATCACCTCCGCTACATCATGTCCCGCCAACAATTGGGCCAATATATATATATATATATATATATATATATATATATATATATATATATATATATATATATATATATATATATATATATATAAATATATATATATATATACATATGGAGATGATATTTCGTTTAGCGGCGCGAGGTGAAGGTAGTTGGCAGGAGGAGGAGGTGAGAGCCCGTGAGAGGACGTAGCCAACATCGGCGGCGATGACAATCTCAATGATGATGACGACGACGACGACGACGAAAAGAGGGCCGATCGAAGGCATCGATAGCACTGCACTCTGCGCAACTCTGCTACTATGCTTACCGATAGGGCCAACCAGGGCTTCGGACATGAGATGCGAGCCGGTATGTTTGCCAACCGATTAGGCCGTCCGCGCTAAGTGAAGAAGGCAACGGAAGACCAGACGACCGTTTCCTTCCTGATTGTGCTCCTCGTTCGAGTTCGAGTTGTTCCAATCCAACAACCTTTATCTGCCCTCTGCGCCTCCAGCGACATGTATGCCGCCGTCTCTGTAAGCTACCAACAGACGACGATGACGATGGCGACGACGACGACGACAAAAGCCCTTCGGATCGCCACTTCTTGCCGCGTTCTGGCGTCCAAATCTCACCGTGGCGGCTCGTTTGCTCTGTGTGACACCAGAAGTTCTGTGTCGCTCGGCGCATGCTTGAACTGCTACTTGAACTGCTGCTGCTTGACTACGATTGCCATTAGTAGCCTGCGACTATAACGCGATTCATTGTATTGTTGTTTCTGTGGTTGTTGTTGTTGCTACTGCTGTTGGTGTTGGTGTTGTTGTTGTTATTGTTGTTGTTTTCGTCGTTGCCGTCGCTGTTGTTGCTTCCTTTGTTGTTGCTGTTCCTTCTTTCAATGCTGTTGTTGTTGCTGCCGCTGCTGTTGTTGCTGCTGCTACTGATGTTGTTTCTGTTGTCGCTGTTGTTGTTGCTATTTTCGCTGTTATTGTTGTTGTTGTTGCTGCTGCTGCTGCTGCTGCTGGCAGTGTAAGTTTAATTGTCGTTCCGTTGTTCTTCCGTCCGTTCACCATTACTGCTACTGCCACTGGAACCAGTGCGATGAGTCAACTCGAGTGATGTCAAGTTGAAATTGTGATCTCGTCCTATTTGTGTCGTTGCCGTAGCCACTGTGTGCTCGGTATGATTAAAGTTACTGACGGGCTTAGCTGCAGTATGAAGCTTTTGGTGCTGATCGTCATGCTGTCGTCGTTGTTATTGTCGTTGTCGTTGTTGTTGTTGTTGCTGCTGCTCACAGTTACAGTGGTAACTATAGATGCAGTACCGTTGTTTTTGTTGCTGTCGTTGTGGTTGTTGTTGTTGTTGTTGTTGTTGTTGTTGTTGCTGTCGTTATTGTTGTTGGCGGCATTGTGGTTGTTGTTGTTGTTGTTGCTGTCGTTATTGTTGTTGGCGGCGTTGTGGTAGCTATAGTAGCGAACTGCTGTGCCGTTCATACTACAACGATCTAACATTGAGATTCGTTTTGAGTGAGTTGAACACGGTGGCAGAAGTTTTCGGCGCGATAATACGCCCGGTTCTTTTCTATTTGTGCGCATTGTCGACCATGATATAGCAAGTTAACGTTAACCGCTATGATATGTGACTTACTACTTGATCAAAACATCAATAACGTACAGCATCGTGCACTGCTGGATACCAATCGAAGTAAACAAAACGTTAAATATAGTGGATTCAATACTTCAGGGGACTACGTATATATATATATATATATATATATATATATATATATATATATATATATATATATATATATATATGTATATATATATATATATATATATATATATATATATATATATATATATATATATACATATATATTTATAAACAGGGTATAATTCATCCACCAAACTTTGGGATCTAGTACAACTGGACGAAAAATAATTTTGTCCTATGAAACAAGGAGCGGAAATATCCTATAAAAATGGGTAATGGAGCAGTAAAGCCAAAATAAAAGAATTGCAACGAATTTCATTTATTGAGAATTACCTTTAGTACAACACTTTTCTGCTTTGAGTGAACGTAAAATGCAATTTAACAAATACAACATTTTCTTTAAAAACGCAAATATGATTGATTTGTCGATGGGATGACTGGAGCTCCCACAATCGCAGATTTAGTGAAAATATGTCCGGATAAAAAGCTTGCTACCACCACCTTTGGTAATTTCGTTCTCACTCCAAAAGAAAACATTTCCGCCCCTTGTTCCAATGGAAAAAAATCTCCAATTTATTACATAATAAAAGATTTTTTTCCGCTGAGTTGTACTAGACCCCAAAGCTTGTTGAACGCCTTCTGGGAATGGGGATATATATATATACTTGGCGGGAGAACAATATTGTGCAAAGTTTGTAACAGCCAGTCGGAAGTCTACACAAAACGCCTACACGGGACTCATTTGTAGAACGGATTCACCATTTCTCGAACGAGAACCTGTTAGCAATGGTGTGCGTGTATGTATAGGCCAGACGGGGCAGACCTAGCCTGACGGCCGCTGGCTGATGAACTATCAGGTGACATTCAGCCGTTCCAGGCCACAACACTCGCAACAGTAACCAGCGAGGCGTTAGCTCAGCATTACCTCTCTACCTACCTACGGAGTTTGTCACATAACTCTCGTCTAGCCCGAGCCGTTTCGCATACTTGCATATTCTAGTTGTTGGTCACGTCGACCGACAAAATCGACCCGGCGCTCTGTCGGAGCTCAGAGCTACGTCTCAAACGAGTCAAACTACGTTACCACTCAAAATGTATCCTCACGCGAACCGGCACGATAACCCGGCATGATCCTGTTCGCGAACCGGCACGATAACCCTACACCATTACCACCACCTACTCGAGCTCCTGCTGTTCCCGCTGCTGCCGCCGCCGCCGCTATGTGCCGCGGACAATAATTTAGATAGACTTTATACACGTTTACTCGTTAGGATTGTACATCATTACTACTGATAGACTGAAGTTGGCCGCCTGTTGTCGGATGGGCGCGGGAGGTGGGGGTGGTGGTGGGGGTGGTGGTGGTGGTGGCTGATGCGGAGGTGGGGGGCTGATGAATGTTCACGTCACTCCGTGCAGCGGCGGCGCTGACCCAACCAACGTTGGTTGGTTGGTGGCCGTTGGACAGCCAAAGCTAGAATTAGATATGGCCAATAATAGCTTTGGCCCCCCGCGAGCATTTTGCTATGCGCGACCCCGAGAGCGACGAGATGGACAGTGTCGACGGTTACCGGCGTCTGCCTCGAGCATGACCTCATTATAATCGCTTTCGTGCGTCGTAACTATCATCGATTATAATCCTAATTATAATCCTCGGCGGCAATCCCGTGCTCTGCCTACGCTCGAGGCAGTGAGGCAGCTCTAGCGACCTCGATATGGTGCGAGCGCCGGCTAAGCAAAGAGGGGGGGGGGGGGGGGAAGGGCCCGCGGCCAATGGTGTCAAAGTGAGTAGAAAGCTTAGGTATACATAGAGGAGGCAGGGCCTCGCGGGTGATGTAGATTTGATCTGGCTGTCGTCGTTGGTGAAATACTTTGTCCACTGGCGAAACCGTACGCTCTACGATCGCGGATTGTTTTTATACGCGTATCGACAACATGAACAACCACAACCACAACAACGACGACGAATCACAACGACATCTATATACTTGTGGAAGTACAACAATACTGAGGTGCACAGATGTATTATTGTGCATAATATTAGCAGGTGCTGGTCCTACCTATGCAGCTGCAGTGCGTTCTGGAGTGCTAAGCTTAAGAGCTGCAGCTACATGAACTCTAACGTAAGGGCATGAGTTTTAAAATTGCTATAGTTAAACAAAAACAGTTTAACAGCATTTAATTATTATTAGTATTACGATTTTTTTGTTGTTGTATGTTCTTATTGCTGGTAAAAGCAAAATGATTTGCTCTTGCACCTTCCGTCTAGATACGAGAAGCAAGTTTAGCACAGAGAGGAAGACCCTTCAATAGTAAACAGGCTGTCGCTGAATCAGCTGCTGGTCACGTTCCGGGCGACGTGGCTGTGTCGATTGGAAAAAAAATGAGGACTAAAAATATCAAATTCGAGGTGTATTGCTGTCTCGAAAAGTTCCAAAGCTGCAAGGGCTGAGCGTAATATCGCTGTATGTGAACGTATCAGCCCTAGATGGTTGAAAAACGTTTCCGTAGCCGAGAAGCAAATTTGGAAGAATAGTAATGCGCTGGACGGTCTCTTATGACATTTACGACAGTACTAAAAATACAGTACGTCACCTGACGGTACGCTAAAGATTTTTTTTAGTCATGAAGTCGCGAATGACTTTGGTGTTGGTGGCGCCTACAGCAGGACGTTCACCGAGCTTCAAATCCCTGATGCATATGCACTACACTGCCGCGCTTTATATGTCCTTCGCTTTCCCTCGATGACGCACCACTTTTCTACAAGAACGTAATATCATTTTGTTACGGAGAAAAAACTGAAAAGCTTTTGCACATAAATATATATATATATATATATATATATATATATATATATATATATATTATATATATATATATATATATATATATATATATATATATATATTTATATATATATATATATATATGCGTGTGTATGTAAACAAGTAATTAGCCAGAATTAGTGCTTAGAAGAGAGAGCTTTTTGTAGAGACGCGGAGACGACACTCTTTTATCTGAGTTTAGCCATGATCAGTGCGTTAAACGTCCGTTAGACATAAGCTTGTCGTTTAGACAAAGGCCAGTCGAGACCGAGAACTGAGCTGCTATGTTTATGCATCGTGGACTGGCAGCGGTTTTTGCAGCGGCGACGTCGTCACCACAGTCGAATTCATTGTTGTTGTTGTTGTTGTTGTTATTGTTGTTGCTGTTGCTGCTGCTGTTGTTGCTGTTGTTGCTGCTGCTGTTGTTGTTGTTGTTGCTGTTGTTGTTGTTGTTGCTGTTGCTGTTGTTGCTGCTGTTGCTGTTGTTGTTGTTACCAGCTTGCTCCTGATATTCACAAGATCATCTGTACACTGCAGATAGCAGCCAGCCAGCCAGTTGCGTGACTCCGTCGTTGTTGGCGCAGCTGGAGGAGGGAAAAGATAGCCGTTTCAAAATGATTCTAGCTAGCTGCGGCAACACCAACCCGCCTAGGAAGTCTAGGGTGTCGTTCGTTCAGCCGTCACGATAGAAGCTTATCTTCTCTGGTAGACGCGCATAAACACGGTTACGCGGGTGGGCACGCGCTTGCGACCCTACTCTCACCAGAGAGATACAGAGAAAAACAAAATGAAACCTGGGTACTGACACGTCTGTCTCACTTCTACATCTGCACGGCCGTACACAGAAAGGCCGGGCGGCTCCGAGGTGAGCAAGAAAGAGAAAAGAGCATGACGGAAACTAGTTCTGACCCCCTCCTCTCGCTACATCCCCGCCTCAGCCCTCTGTCGCTGCCTGGATTCATCCCCCCGGGGGTGTCGTTGGTGGCTACGACGAGACAGTGTATGCTGCTTGGCGCTTGGTCGTTGCGTGCATAAAAATGTGATAGTTACAAGAAGAAGAAGAGAGAACAAAAAAAAAGGTTCCTGTGCAGCAACACGCGTTTAACAAAACATCTCGAGATCCGCTCTCGTAACTGTCGTTTCTCGTTTAAAGCTTTAAAGCCGATTTTTCGTCTAGCTTGTCAAGCTTGCAGCAGCAGCCGCAGCCGCCGCCGCAGCCGGCCCAGATGAAAGACGCCCGCATGTCAGATCAGTCTGTCTGTTTATTCGTGTGCGTATGCCTTCCTGGCCCGACACCACCGACACACGACGATATTTGCGCAGAACAAGGTGCAGCGCCGCGTCGTGCTGTGAGCGCATTGTTACGCGCCTTTAAGCGTAACTATTAGTTAGTATTTAAGCGTAAATGATTCCCGGCCACTCGGCTTGTTTCATACTACCCCCAGACGGCGACCGACGTGCTTACGAAGGCCACCTGTTACGAGGCGGCCAGAGTGCGCCTGTACTCTAACGTCATTATCTTCCATATAATCAATGACATAACTAATACAGCCTACATAACACACTGATCTACATGTATATATATATATATATATATAGATCTACATGTATAGATATATATATACATGTAGATATATACAGAGAATAGTAAGATGATTTATTAATCATTTACATTACGTTTGCACACTCAGCAGTGCTCGCCAGTTGTGCTAATATATATATATATATATATATATATATATATATATATATATATATATATATTTATTATTAATTATTTATTATTATATATCGATGTAATGCCAAAGTAATACCGAGCCTGGGGGGGTGGGGAGGAATCCGGGTTTAGTGGGTTTGCTAGTCTCACACTAGTCACGCAGGCTGCTAGTGGCGCATGTGCATCATGCATTCCCAAAACCTCCCAAAAAAAAAAAAATATATATATATATATATAGAGATTAGCACAACTGAGCAATAAAAGCGTGAACACCAACAAACAAAATGAAACACTTAATTCGATGCTCTTTTATAACAAAATATAACCCGATCATACATATTGTAGGCCGCAAAATGTGTCCGGACCGTGAGTATCGTCGTTCTGAAACTCTGCAGACACGAGAGTCCAAAATGAACTTACCCGGCGCGTGCAAAGTCACTCCACATGCGGATCATTCGCCGTGAGACCATGCCGTCGACGAGGTTCGTCGAAGGTCGGAGACCACTGCCCACGACCTGGTCACCAGTTCGGTGAGCCGCCGATACATTGACGCCAAACATTGATCATTCAAAGTCAGTAGCAGTTAGTAATTCGCGGAACGAGTTGGTCAGCGGCCAGGAGAGCCAATCGCGATAATCGTCTGGCTCTGTCAGACAAATACACAAATAACTAATGCCAAGTCTCTAATTGTGGGCGGCCACAAGCATCACAGTTTGACAATGAATTGTCGGGGTTGTGGGGTGGTGGTGGGGGGTGATCAGCAATGCTTTCAGCATCGTTTAGAAAGCGTAGCAAGAGCAGCACACTAGTACGCGACTGGGGGTAGTTCGGCGCCATCCAAACGTCGTTAAACAGATCGTTACAATCAATAAACGTCTAACGTCTTTGCAAAAGGTATTGTGGCTGTTGTTGTTGATGTTGTTCGTGTTGCTATTTGGCCTATGCCTTGTCTTTGTTATGCCGATTCGGTTTAGGCAAATTCTTCCTCTTGCAGTCCACTTCCTCCTGATTGAGATTACTTCAGTTCCTGCTAAATGCTTCGATTTCTTCTTCTTCTTCGTCTTCTTATCATTACTGATAGTGGTGCCGCTCAGCAATAGTCTATACGCCATTAATTAGTTTCATAATAATTTTCATACTGAGTGTATACATAATATCAAAACGATTAACAATGTACACCGGTCTCGGAATATCGTCTGAGATTAGCGATAGTGTTCACTGAATTTGAAGGCTATGAAAGGGAGCGGAACCTAGATTTTCCTGTATCAACAACAAGTGCATTAGACATAGAGAATAGTAACTTAAATAAAGTATTGTTCATGCCAAATAGATAATACTTCAGCTCTTCCTTTGTTGTATTGTATTGGCCGATTGTCCCCAATAGCAGACCATAATCAAAACGGCATTCTGTGAAGAAGCATACCTGGAACAAGTAGAGCAGTTCATCTCCATGAGCAGGCCCAAGGTTGACTCGCCGCGACGCACTGAAATAACGCCAAATATGAACACCTGTTACTAGAGCATATTAAATATTTTATTTGTTTTTAATGTATTACTATAAGAGCTCGCTTCGAAATTGTGTGCGTCATGTCGGAAAAGAACCCACGACTCCCAGTGTCAGAGTCGCAGACCGTCTCCTCTGCACCAGGCTTTGCATGGAACTACTTATAAGGTTTATCGATATTGGTTGAGTGGGAGAGTAAAAGATTACTTCCCTCCATTAGCATTAGGAGTCGTGGAGACAGTGTGGTCTCAATGCGGCATGTTTCGCTGCTAGTCGCTTACGAAAAACGGCATCATTTGCTTCACTGCTTGATTAGTGAGCCAACTAGGGTGTTAAAAAGCACCCGGCACTGGCCGTTGAATGATAAAAGCGACACACGAACTGACTACAAGGAGAAAGGGCGACATGGGTCGAGCTGGAGAGGATCTCAGTTGGAGAAGAGTGACACAAGAAGCCAAAACAGAGCATTAGTGGAATGGATGTACAGAAGGAAACTGATAGCTGCGAACGAAGTGCGCATACCCATGCTATTTAGACGCAGGGGACAGCATACTTCGACACTCGACTTGATTATTGTATCAGGCAAAGTGCGACTAATCAGAACCAAACGGTTCGAAGTGGAAAGAGACGCAGATGGATGATGATCCCTCGGCGAGCAGAAACGGGCCACAAGATGGCGATTGCTAAATCTAGAGAAACAAACACCCAGGGCATTCATAACGGGTGCAGAAGAGCAGGTCAGAGGGGTGACTGCAACTTGTCGGGAACATAAGAAACCGTAATAAACTTCAAGTATCGGTGGAAGCCAGAAATTGCAGAGGTACAAAGACTGTTGACGAGTGTACTCAGGCCTACAATGAGGCAACATGCCAAATTAGGCGAATAATGCACGTAAGTACAGTAACCCACTTGAGAGACTTAAGCGAGAAAATCAAATTAAGCCAGCAAACTTATCAAAAGCGTCATTGTGACAGTCATATACACAAGTACTCACGACGAATGTCTAAGATTGGAAGCCCAGTTTGCCTACGGTAAAGGTTTAAACACGACGCTGCAGCTCCTGGAAACACAAAATGTTTGGGCAAAGATGCGCCACGATTCGCATTGCTTCGACGTTGTCTATTTCAATTTCACTCGAGCACAAATATCGGGCATGATTTATTCGGTGTCGAACCGATCTGTATGTCCAACGGAGTCCATAATATTTGCTAAACTGCTACATCGTAGGGAAATAGTAAGACTTCAACTGAGATTTAAACAAGCGCAAACCAATGAATCGAATTCCATTGCAGACTATTGCTGGAAATGTAAAACGACTATGGATATTCGCAATATCGAAGCACATTAAAGTTACCGTCGGTGAACGTCAATCACATTGCGACAATTCCAACGTCCACATGGGACAATAGAACATGCAATTGTCCCAGGTGGACGTACAGAACGTCAATGCTACGCCTGCAATAAACTTTCTGTTGTTCTAAGCAGAAGTGGCCCTCAGACAACAAAAAAAGAGACTGCATAGCTGGGTTCCCAAAACCCAGAGCGGGCTCGAACGAAGCGTACAATTAAGTGCAAACATATTGCACCGATTTTCAGATAAACAGTTTATTAAATACATCCTAATACTTAAGGTATTAGTCGAAATATATATATATATATCAGAATGATACCAACCTGGGGCCGAGCTTGGAGTCCAACATGCTAATGTCTCCTTTGTAGGAAAACCCGTATGTAAAAACGGACGACGAAGACCGAGATAGCAGAACCGCCGTCTCTAGAATGGGTACTTCATATAATGCCGACGTAGACATCTGAAAACAAGGCGGAATATACCAAACAAAATTAACAAATAGGACGCCTTGTTGCACAAACACACCGTTGGTGATTAATTACAATGAATAAATTACTATATATATATATTGCCACAATGCATACATTATATTGCAATAGGACGTCTATTATCACGAGAAACAAACGACTATCGATGAGCTCGACTCTCATATTTTCATTCTCATGGATTTGTGCGAAGTTACCTACACTTATTCGAAAGCAATTATTTTTTTCTAACAGATTAGGCGTGCGCGTATCTTACAGCTGTACTCTGTTCCGCATAGATTTCAGTCCTAACAAAAGCCGTCTCTTAAAAGGCTATGGAGGGTTTCATGAGCGCTCAAGTTTCGCTCTGTTTGCAGCTGCCATAGTTAGCGTGTCATGTCTGCCTCTTAGTAGAGCAGCAAAGGCAGGTGCCATACTGAGCCACCTGGCTGCGCTTAATCATGCTTTTTTCCTTAGCGTTCATAAATAAATTCGTGAACGTGAGAGTTATTTGTTCTTTCATCTGGGAACTACGTCATCCTTAGCCTGCACCATAGGCAAACATATCTACTAATATTAGTAGAACAATAGTTGATATAGAGTATATTGGCAGTAGCGCAAATAGTTTTTAGTAGCAGTTTAGAAGCAAGTATTTTGTATAGTAGTTTATGCTGGCCTTTAATGGATAACTTCCCGCACTCATCCTGGATTGTGTAGTAAAGGAAAAAGTGTCTTAAAGGCATACCGGACAGTAGCCCTCGAGACTCTTCAATTACAGGCCGTTCGAATAGGCGCCGCATAACTGTGTAGTACTGCTCCGTGGTCTTTCATGTAGAGTTCACACTTTTACACTTTTCCTAACCTGTTTCGTTGCTTATGTGGCCTGTCAAACGTTGTCTAATAGTTTACAATGCTTCTTAATGTGTGCTACTGTTCTGATTCATATTACGCAAGTTTGCGCAATATTACTGCACGTCTGACTTATTAAATCGATTATCGATATTCAAAACTCCCTAACAGTTTTACATGGTACATGGTACAATGGTCATTTGTCAATGGCTTTATGACGGTACTGCGGATTTGCTCACAATTCCAATATTCCAATGTGTTCCAACGAAATTTCTGCTAAAACCACGTGTATTACTGATTTCGATGTATACTTATCACAAAAGAACCTGAAGATAAAATTCAGAGACTTGGAAGATGTTCCCGAAAAGCACTGTGCCTTTCTTGTACTCATTTCTGTTTGAACGAAGACAATCGTGTTAAATCCGATTGCTGTAATAACAGTATTATTTTCTGAGATAAGTGGTGAGAGAAAATGCCTTAGACGCATATGCGTCTAAGTCATATAAAGGGTCTACTTCTCAATAAAGGGTCTACTTTTAGTAAAAGGGTGAAGTTTCGAACGACATGTCACAGCAGTGCTATGACTTCACGAGAATATCTGGAAGTAACTGTTCCTTCCAAGCCTTTAACCTAATAAATGCCGTTTCAATTGGTAAAAGAAGCCTTATATCAAATGTCTAAACCGAAAGAAAAATCGTTAGCTATATATATTTAAATATAGGTCCGTCAGAGGACACACTAATTTAAAAACATGTTGTATATGTAATGTATTATTTTATAAGTTTACCTCGGAGCCTGGGATGCGCTGCAGACACATACCCAATTATAGGACTACGACCTTATTATTTTGTGCAAAATCAATTTTAACAGCTTGGTCCGCGATGCCAAGCTGCTCAAAGTGTGTTCAATCGAGACATATACATAAAATTAATTAATACCAAATAATATATATATATATATATATATATGCATGCATTGATCTAAATATTTGTTTAAACGGCACACGGAAAACCCTCAAATAATTACGCAAACTACGAAACAGTTTGGATTGGGCAGCAGTTAGAAACAAGCCGGATGATACGTAACAATAGACAATCCTTACATTAACAAACGCTTGGATGATTCCGTCGTGGTCTTTGTAGTTTATTCCGGAAAAGTATCTGAAATAGAGACGCATTCATTGGCGGTTAAGTAAGAAAGCGCGCCAAAAATGAATTCGAGCACGAACATGAGACACAAATTACTCACGCAACAATTAGTGGCGATGGGAAACCGTTACAACTTCTTCATATATATATATATATGAAGACGTGGTCGCGTGCACAGAAAATATTTCAGGATTAATACATGTTTGATAAAATTGCTACAGAATTCAAATGCATGCGATGTTAAGAGACCAGACGGGACTCGTACATTTTTCGGACGCGGCCGACGCGTTGTCTGGGGCGCTACGGTGAATGACTCACTTTAGAAGTGACAGGTGGAAGATAAGCAATAATAAGCAAGGTGGAAGAAGCCGACAGGTGGAAGATAAGCAAATATTCTATGCAGAATTTGTCGAATCACACAACTGTAGTCTAGCCTAGGCCTTAGGCGGCCAAACATTAGGCACCCTCGCTCGAAGCCCTCTGACTGAACTACCACCAATTACTGTTCGACGGACCTAAACGTGTAAGATCACGATAGGCGATAACGATAGTGATTTGTCCAGTTCCATCATCACAGGCTCTTTCACTATCGATGTGCAACAGAGTAGCGCAATTTGGTTGTGTTGTGCTCGCTAGCAATGGTGGACTCGATTAGGTGTGAATATGTTCATCGGGTCACACAACTGTTATGCTGTGTCGAAAGCACAACAGTGAATATGTGTTAGACATTCGTTTAAGGGGACCTAAATATAAGCCTAGTCTCTTCTTTTATTGAAACGTAAGCTAAATATTGCCAGATATATATATACATGACAATAATATTGTTTATTAATAAAATAATATTAACTGTGATACAAAATCAAACAGAAAGACAGTTAAAGGACTACCTTCATATATATATATATATATATATATATATATATATATATATATATATATATGTGTGTGTGTATGTGTGTTCCTATATTAACTACACAGAGGGGGTGGTGTCATGTTTAGGCCTGAAAGTAGAATTACTAACTTTCATTATACTTAAGTGAATGGTCTACTAAATGGTCGAATGTTCTATGGCCGTAATACTAAGTTTTCAGATTACTGAACGCGAAACGTGGATACATTTGCACACTCCCCTTCAACGTTCTTGTAGTCAAACTAAAAACACCTATATATATATATATATATTATATATATATATATATTATATATATATATATATATATATATATATATATATATATATATATATATACGTATTATTTCTAACACTACATGAATGCTAAATCTAAGTACAGTTCGAGAATTAACTTTTTGTTTCTGTCTAATTTTTAGGCGACACATGCCACCCCGTCCTAGACAACTACAGGAAGGAAGAAATTTATTTAGCCTATACACTTGCTCAACTCCAGTAAAATGCAACGTATGCAAAACAACCTCTCGTAGACGACGTCGAGGATCTCTCGAGCTGGATCGCGAATGTTGAGCGCCGTCCGGAAAAATTTCGGCAGGAGAATATTCCTCACGTAGTCCTGGTCGTCACCGAGCTCGCTTCGAAGCAGCGATAACAGCTCTGGATAGAGGAAGGCCGTTTCGTCGTGGTTGTAGCTGCAATGATCAAAGTCAGCACGGTAGCACCTAAACGTTAAACAGCTCCGTACGGCGATCGGCGGGCGATTATCACATACAAAGCCGCTAAAAAACAGCTAACTTTTTGGTTGCCGTGTGTCCTGGATTTTCCTCTAGGTAAGCGGCTGTTAAAAGGTTTCCTCTTTATATATATATATATATATATATATATATATTTATATATATATATATATATAGTTATCTATTTATGTTACATTTCTGTGCCGTTTACATTTTTGCTTTAAAGATCTCTCCAACTTTCGTCAAAGATCTACTAACGCTTGCTTGTTTCTTGAAGACGTTAACTTGCTGCTTGCCAATATATATATATATATATATATATATATATATATATGTTACTAATATTTAACTGACTAGAATCAGTTATTCAATATATCACTAGATGTATGTTATCTATTTTGCGTGTTGTTCGCTATTGCAGAGGGCCACGCGTTCGTCGTGGCCTAGCTTCAAATCAAGGGTGGATGGTGGCTGGGGTGGTGTGTTGTGGGGTTGGGGGGGTGGGGAGGCTGTGACGCGGAGTACACAGCAACGTCGACGACGACGACGACGACGACAACAACAAGTACGAGGACCCCAACACGACGCAACGATTACTGTTAAGCCATTAGTGTTGCACGCACAGCGTAATGCCGGCCTGCGAACATTGCCGCCAACCGACCGGGTGAGTTGACCGACGAAACATTATGGACAATCGAGAAACCAGGAAAGAAAAAACAAGACCCGCCGACAGAAAAGGAAGGTAGAGAAGGAGAAATGGAGAGAGCGAGGGAGCGAAGGAGAGATAGAAAGGAAGAGAAGGAGAGAGAGAGGGGTGGAGGGAGAGAGAGAGGGGGGTGGAGAGAGAGGGTGGGGGAGATGGAGAGAGAGAGAGAGAGCACGCGCGTGTCTCACGTGCGTTCGGTACGTGACCGGCCAAAAGCCCAGTAAGGGCAGCAAATTGCGTGAGTCGCGCCGTGTTCTGGTATGTCGGCGTTAGCATTCGCCGAATCGGCGTTATACGTCAAGCGATGTCGGCCACCCGCCCGCCCGCCCGCCTGGGTGTTCTGTTCCGGCCGCGCCCACGTCTGCACAGAGACCCGTCGCGCGCGAGGTAATGATGGTTCAGCTCGCAAAAGTGTTTTCTCCTCTTAGTTGAAGAGCCTAATATCGAATATCATTGTCTCACAAAGTGCGATGAGGAAGTTCTTCTATATATATATATATATATATATATATATATATATATATATATTTATAACACAATGACAACATTATTTAAACATCTTGGTTATTAGTTGAATAAGCAGCCTATTTCTGCCGGTATCTCATGCTAGTGCAAATTATCGCTATTTCAAGGGCCTTTTCTACAGCGCAGAAATATCTTCGCCTCATGAAAAGGAGACAGACACTCGAAAGTAGCGAATGGCCTTGCTAGCCGCGTCCGGTACGGCAGCTAGCTAATTTGTCATAGTCAAAAAGCTAATATTACTTATATATAGTAATGGCTATAGCAATTTAATAAAAATGAAGCAACCTATTGTCCTTTAATCTATCGGGTTGTTCTCTGCCCAG